>JAJIBD010028794.1:0-33445 GCA_021461705.1 Cryptotis parvus
CTTGATGTCCTTTTCTTCTCTGATTGCTATGGCAAGTACTTCCAGTACTATATTGAATAAAAGAGGTGAAAGTGGGCAACCTTGTCTTGTCCCTGATCTCAGGGGGAAGGCTTTCAACTTTTCCCCATTTAGAATGATGCTTGCTGTGGGCTTTTGGTAGATGGCTGTAACTATCTTGAGGAAAGTCCCTTCAATTCCCATTTTCTGGAGGGTTTTAATCATGAACGGGTGCTGGATCTTGTCAAATGCTTTCTCTGTGTCTATTGATAGGATCATATGGTTTTTATTTTTTCTCTTATTGATATGATGTATTATGTTGATTGACTTGCGAATATTGAACCATGCTTGCATACCCGGGATGAATCCTACTTGGTCATGATGTATAATCTTCTTGATGAATCATTGGATTCTGTTTGCTAGTATTTTGTTGAAGATTTTAGCATCCGTGTTCATCAGGGATATTGGTCTGTAGTTTTCTTTCTTTGTGTTGTCTTTCCCTGCTTTGGGTATCAGGGTGATATATGCCTTGTAGAAGCTGTTTGGGAGTGTTTCTGTTTCTTCTATTTCCTGGAAGAGCTTGAAAAGGATTGGCAGTAGGTCCTCCTTAAAGGTTTGGTAGAGTTCACTAGGGAATCCGTCTGGACCTGGGCTTTTGTGTTTGGGAAGACTTTTAATTACTGTTTCTATTTCCTCGATGGTGATAGGCTTATTCAGGTATTGGAGGTCTTCTTGTTTCAGCCGTGGGAGGTTATAGAACTTCAGGAATTTACCCATTTCTTCTAGATTCTCATGTTTCACGGCATACAGGCTCTCAAAGTAATCTCTGATGAACTTTTGGATTTCTGTGGTTTCTGTTGTGATGTCACCCTTTTTATTTCTGATTCTGTTTATTTGGGTTCTCTCTTTCCCTGTCCTTACAGGTCTTGCCAATGGTTTGTCAATCTTGTTTATTTTTTTAAAAACCAGCTCTTGGGTCATTAATCTTTTGGATTGTTTTTTTTGGTTTCCAACTCATTGATTTCCTCTCTAAGTTTTATTATTTCCTTTTTTCTGCCTGAGTTGGGCTTCTTTTGTTGGTCTTTTTCATTTTTTTAACATTTTATTATACCACCGTGAGATATACAATTACAACGTTGTTCACGTTTGGAGGTATCAGTCACACAGTGTTCCAGCACCCCACCCCTCCACCAGTGCCCATCACCCACCACCCATGTCCCCAATTCCCTCCCCCTCCCACATCCTGTCTAAATGGCAGGTTCTTTATCTCCTCTCTCTCCCTCTCTCTCTCTCTTCCTTCTCCTACACATTGTGGGTTGAACTACGTACACTTAGAAACCATCATTTGCATTTTTGTCTGTATTTAATGCTCAGTTCTATGTTGGTATCAGACCTTTTGACATTTATCCACACATGTTCCCTTCTCTATCTTATCTAACCTCTGACTCCCACGTGCTTGTGGTAATTTCCACTTTTGGTAAGATCACCTGGTATATTTATGTCATGCAAATAAGTGCAGTCATTCTATGTCTCTCTCTTTCCTTCTGACTAATTTCACTCAACATGATTCTTTCCATGTCCATCCATTTATAGGCAAATTTCATAACTTCATTTTTCCTGACAGCTGCATAGTATTCCATTGTGTAGATGTACCACAGTTTCTTTATCCAGTCATCAGTTCTCGGGCATAATGGTTGTTTCCAGGTTCTGGCTATTGGGAATAGTGCTGCTATGAAAATAAAAGTGCAGATTGTGTTTCCGCTCTGTGTGTTTTGGCTTTCCAGGGTATATTCCCAGGAGTGGTATGGCTGGGTAAAATGGGAGCTCAATTTCTAGTATTTGGAGGAATGTTCATATTGTTTTCCAGAAAGGTTGTACAAGTCAACATTCCCACCTTGTTGGTCTTTTTCTAAGGTCTTCAGCTCTATAGTCAGGTTATTTATGTGGGCCCTTTCTTGATTCCTGATGAATGCTTGTAGAGCTATAAACTTCCCCTCTTAACACGGCTTTTGCCGTGTCCCACAAGTTCTTATAGTTGGTGTCTTCATTTTCATTTGTTTCCAGAAATCTTTCGATTTATGTTTGATTACTTCTATGACCCATTTGTTGTTAAGGAGTGAGCAGTTCAGTTTCCAGTTGTTTTGTTTGACTCCCTGTTTCTGTGTACGGTTAACTTCCATTTTCACTGCATCATGGTCTGAAAAGAAAGTTGACACAATTTCTATCTTTTTTATTTTATTGAGGTATGCTTTGTGGCTAGCATGTGGTGTGTCTTGGAGAATGTTCCATGTGCACTAGAGAAAAATGTGTATTCAGCTTTTTTGGCATGAAAAGCCCTGTATATATCCACTCAGCTCTCTTTCTTCCATTTCTTCCTTCAGAGCCAATATTTCCTTGGTGAGTTTCAGTCTTGTTGATCTATCCATAGTTGAGAGATCAGTGTTGAATTCTCCAACTATTATTGTGTTACTGTTAATGTCTTCTTTGTGGTCGCTTAGCAGTTGTTTTATGTATTTTGCTGGCCTCTCATTGGGGGTTAGTAGTGTAATTTCTTCCTGTTGTACATACCCCTTAATAAATAAGAAATGGCCCTCGTTGTCCCTTCTAACCTTTTTCAGCCTGAAGTCTAAATTATCTGATACTAGTATGGCCACACCAGCCTTTTTGGAGGAGTTGTATGCATGGAGAATGGTCTTCCAACTTTTGATTTTGAGTTTGTGTTTGTTCTGTTTATTCAGATGTGTTTCTTGTAGACAGCAGAATGTTAGGTTCAATTTTTTAATCCATTTTGCCACTCTGTGTCTCTTAATTGGTGCAGTTGCACTGTTGATATTGAGAGAGATTATTGTCATGGGATTTTGTGCTATCTTTCTGTTGGTGCTTGTTGTGCTTTTGGGTTTAGTCATATTACAGTAGACCCTTCAGTCCTTCTTTTAAAGTTGGGTTTGAGTCCATGAAGTTCCTGAGTGTAGGGTTCTGGCCTGTTCCCTGGCTGATTGGGTCCATGGAGATGCAAGGATCACACACACACATCTGTGGGGGAGGTTGCAATCATTCCTGGAAGTGCAGGGCCCAAGGGGTCCAGGGTGGAACCAAAGCCATTTGCCTCGGTTCCCGTTGATGGAAGTTCTGGCTGCTCCCTGGGGCTGATTGGGTCTGGGGAGATACAAGGATCACACACACACACACACACACACACACCTGTCAATTTATTTTTAAATAGTTAATTTAAATGTAATAATGAGTGTGTCTTAGTTAATTGTTATAAAATATGTAGGAGTAACTATAGTGTACTTTAGAAGCTGTGAAAAAAATCTTAATGCATCATTCTCACTTTTCTTAATATAGCAAGTTCAAGTTCTGAAAAAGGTCCCACCTAATCCTTGACCATGTGGATTAAACACAAAACATGGACTCCTGCTGGTTCCATTCTGTAGCTTTTCTCTAATGACTATAGCCATCAGAAACTGGAGTTTCTCTCTAACGGACATGGAGCCATCAGAGACTGACCAGTAAAAAGATGTTTACTGACTTGCTCAGTATTCAAAATAAAAATGTGGTATCACAAATGTGGTATTGTCCTCTCACCACAGAGAGGACAATAATCTTTGTTTGCATCAAGTTTTTCTTTCTATTTTTTACCTCCCCATCCCCACTTCTGCCCAACCCACCTCCCATAAATGTTTCTTATAATAAATCTTGTGTCTTTTTTACTGAGTCTCCTCCTTTAGATTGCTCAAAACATGCAACTATCAATAGAAATACATAAGTGAACAGAAACTCTATAGATCAGCCAAGGGCAGTCAACTTTGTCAGTTTCATTACTTTGATTTATTCACAAAGTAAAGTGGGCTCTCCAGTGTTTTATGATTCAGGATTCCAGAAGAACAAAGTTCAAAGTCAGATTCCTCTCATGATCCCTCATCTGGGCTCGACCTTGAGAATGATGGGTTTCTCTGGTTGAATCAGTCCTTGTTTTCCTAATTCCACGGGAATCTACAAATGTAGAGCAATAAAAAAGAGAACTGAAGAAGGAACAACAAAACAACAAAAGCAAACTAGATACAACACATGAATAAAAAAAATCTGGGGAAAATATTGTAGCATTGGGATCAAAGTGATAGTATAGCAGAGAGGACATTTGCCTTTTATGCTGATATCCAGGTTCGATGTCCAGCATCCCATTCAGTTCCCCAAGCACTGCCAGATGTAATTCCTGAGTGCAGAGCCAGGGGTAACTCTGAGCATCACCAGATGTGACCCCCCCCCCAAAGAAGAAGAAAACTAGCATTTGCCTTCATTTATATGTATTATGGAATACATGTCAGTGCAAAAGAGTAAAATCGTTAACCAAGCATCCTTAAACAAAATATTTATTCAACACCCAATACTTTAGATTGGAGAAAAAATGTCACATTGGCTAGTAGTCATTTATTGAAATTTCAAACTAAAAGGAAAAACATTTGGGCTGTAGCAGTAGTGCAGTGGGTAGAGTATTTGCCTTACATGCAGCTGACCTGGGGTTGAGACCAAGTATCCCATATTACCACCCCCCAAACAACTCCCCAAAGAAGCAAATCTTGAATGCAGAGCCAGGAATAACCCCTAAGCATCACAGGATCTGACTCAAAAAGCCAAACAATTATTAAGTATTTAACATGCAGGCATTTAAACCTGTGTTGTGCTCTTGAGCTGCATCCCGGGAGCCAATGGCAAAGCACTGAGAACAGCCACACAATCAGTGTTAGAGAATTTCAGGGTCATGAATCAGTACCATGACAGGGAACGCTCCTTGGAAACAGTACGTTTATGTTTTTCTAGCAGCTCTTGAGGCGCTTATGTAGTATGAACATGGAACCTCTAAAGACTCCAAATTAATGATAAAATGACTCCTTTGGTGTTTATAGGATGAAGCAGGGCATTATTTGAAGCTCCTAAAAGTAAGAGTTAGGAACCGGAGCAATAGCACAGCAGGTAGGACATTTGCCTTGAATGCAACTAATCCGGGTTTGATCCCTGGCATCCCATAGGGTCCACCGAGCACTGCCAGGAGTATTTCCTGAGTACAGAGCCAGGAATAAGCCCAGAGCATCTCTGAGAGAGGCCCCAAAACAAAACAAAGCAAATAAAAATAAAAGTTAAAATCTTAAGAGGCAAGAAAACACACAGAGCCAAACTGGATGGTCATTGTTGGCACATATGGTGTTTCCAGCTTTCATTAACTGATGACAGAAGAATGAGGGAGACCCCACAGAGGGGTTGAAGGGTTGAACTAGTGCTTGAAGGAGGGAAGAGAATTCAGAGTAAAGGATATTCTGACGTGTGGGAATCCTTCATGCCTGACAGAAATGCTTTAAAGCTTTGGGGAGCTAGTAAGACCGAACTGGGCTAACTATTTTCTAAAGTGTGAGTTACCTAGGGTTCTTCAGATCCATATTTTGGATTGGGATGATTAACACCAGGTGATGCTCAGGGGTCACCCCAAGTTCTGCGCTCAGGAATTTCTCCTAACAGTGTTCAGGTTAAACCCAGGGGCATGCATAGCAAGCACCTACCTAATGTGCTATCTTTCAGCCCCTATTTCCATATTTTATAGGGGCCCCAAGGCTTCACCTTACAGCCTCTGTTCAAGAGTTTCTGTAAGTTCTGTTGGAGAAGATTGTTCATAAACCATTGTTGGGTTCCTTTTGTTTACAACCCTCTGTCTCCTCAGCGGGTGTCAAATTCCCAGCTAAACCCAGAGGTTTCCTAAAAATGTTTTTTTTCTATTTACCTTGAGCCCTTTGCATGCTCCTTTTTTGGAGCTGCATGCTTTCGTATAGATATAGGGAAGACAGTTAAGGCTAATTTGTTATTCCTGGACTGTACCATATTTCTTAACTAAATATCTCCATTGCCTCCAGGTTGATTTTAATTCTTCACACCCGAAGCAAGGAGGTTGCCACCAAGGTACTGGATGGAACCAGGAAGAGAGATCACTCTGGCTTTGATATGGGACATGTCTTCCCCTGAGTTGCAAGACAGAAAATAAGCTTTGTTCTGACCGAAAGCTAAGAGAGTAAGGTCAAAGAAGGATCTCTGTTTTTAACCTAAAGAAATTGATAAGGATCCTGAAGAGCAGAATGAGAAAGCTGGTGAGAGGGAATGCAGTGCGGATTTATATATATATATATATATGTATATATACATTATATATGTATATATACATATATATGTATATATACACATATATATACATATATATGTATATATATATATACATATGTATACATATGTGTATATGTATATATATATGTATATATACATATATGCACATATATAATGTATATATTGCACATATATATATTGCACATATAAATATAATATGTGCAATCTCCCCAGGAAAGGTCACACTAATTCCTGGTGTAAATAAATGTTCCTCTTACTATGTAAAAATGACTAGAAACATCATTGAAATAATTGTTTATGAGCTCAAGATGAGAGAAATCAACATCCAGAGATTCCACACTAGCCCTAGGGAGCTGGGGCATAGCCTCCTGTATTTCTTGCATCTGATGAGAGGAAGTCCTTCTCACTTCGTTTTTATTTTTTTTTTAAAAAGGCCTTTTTCCTTTTGCCCCATCCTTTGTGAAGTCCTTCCCCCTGCTTTTGTAGAGTCCTGCCCCTTGCCTTGAAAACCTATAAAAAGGGGCTCTCCTGTTTTGCTCATGGAATCTGAAGAGTGAATAAGGGAGTGAGGAGTGAGGAATCTGGACAGCTCTGCTTGGCTGCTCTCTCTCTCTGTCTCTCTTTCATTCTCTCTCTCTCTTTCTCTCTCTCTCTCTTTCTCTCTGTGAATGGATAATTAAAACCTTGGACTTTCAAAGAACTGATATTAGTGCTCTGTGACCATTGGCCAAAGAGGCCAGACCCTGGCCCCAAATATGACAGACCATGATACTGTTGGGGACAGCCCTGAAGTCTGGAGCAGACCCAACAAACCAAGATATGGTGATTATGCAGAGCTGCTCTTCCTTCCTGAGACCTTGAAACTGAACTTAAAACTTTACTCAAGTTCCCAGGATTGGGCATGATCATGGCACACTAACCACACAGACTGCAGGTATTTTCAATTGTAAAATACCTTTATAAAAACCACAAACGTAGCAATTTTTCAGACCTAAAGACTCTGTGTTTACAAAGAAAGAAAACTACAGACCAATATCCCTGATGAACACGGATGCTAAGATCTTCAACAAAATACTAGCAAACAGAATCCAAAGAATCATCAAGAAGATTATACATCATGACCAAGTGGGATTCATCCCGGGAATGCAAGGATGGTTCAACATTCGCAAGTCAATCAACATAATACATCATCTCAATAAAAGAAAAAATAAAAATCATATGATTCTTTCAATAGACGCAGAAAAAGCATTTGACAAGATCCAGCACCCGTTCATGATTAAAACGCTCCAGAAAATGGGAATTGAAGGGACTTTCCTCAAGATAGTTACAGCCATCTACCAAAAGCCCACAGCAAGCATCATTCTAAGAAAAGTTGAAAGCCTTCCCCCTGAGATCAGGGACAAGACAAGGTTGCCCACTCTCACCTCTTTTATTCAATATAGTACTGGAAGTACTTGCCATAGAAATCAGAGAAGAAAAAGGACATCAAGGGCATCCAGATAGGCAAGGAAGAAGTCAAGCTATCATTATTTGCAGATGACATATTATACCTAGAGAACCCTAAACTCTCTACCAAAAAACTCCTAGAAACAATAGACGCATATAGTAGAGTGGCAGGATACAAAATCAACACCCAAAAGTCAGTGGCTTTCCTATATACAAATAACGAAAGAGAACAAAGGGATATTAAGGAAACGATTCCATTCACAATTGTGCCACAGAAAATCAAATACCTAGGAGTCAACTTACCCAAGTATGTAAAGGACCTGTACAAAGAAAACTACAAGACACTGCTCCAAGAGATAAAAGAGGACACAAGGAAATGGAAACACATTCCCTGTTCATGGATGGGGAGAATCAACATTGTCAAAATGGTAATACTCCCTAGAGCTCTGTACAGATTCAATGCAGTCCCTATAAGGATACCGATGACATTCTTCAAAGAAATTGACCAAATGCTCCTGAAATTTGTATGGAACAATAAACCCCCAAGGATAGCTAAAGCAATCCTCGGGGAAAAAGAAGATGGGAGGCATCACCTTTCCCAACTTCAAACTGTACTACAAGGCAGTAGTAATTAAAACAGCATGGTATTGGAATAAAAACAGACCTGTGGACCTATGGAATAGAATTGAGTATCCTGACACCCAACCTCAAACACATGATCATTAATCTTTGATAAAGGTGCAATGAGTCTAAAATGGAGTAAGGAAAGCCTCTTCAACAAGTGGTGTTGGGAAAACTGGACAACGACATGTAAAAAAATGAATTTGAAAGAACCTGCCATGGAGCAGGGCTGGGGCAGGGGGAGGGAACCGGGGACGTTGGTGGTGGGAGATGGGCACTGGTGGCGGGATGGGTGCTGCAACACTGTTTGACCAAAACCCAAATATGAACTTTTTTAATCTTATATATTTGTAATTGTAAAAATAAAAAATTAAAAAAAAATGAATTTGGACCTGTGTCTAACACCATGCACAAAAATCAGATCAAAATGGATTAAAGATCTCAATATCAGACTTGAATCCATAAAGTACATTGAAGAAAATATAGGAAAAACCCTCCACGACATTGAATTTAAAGGCATCTTCAAAGGTGAAACATCACTAACAAAGCAACTAGAAGAAAGAATAAACATATGGAACTACATGAAAGTAAAAAGCTTCTGCACCTCAAAAGAAACAGTGACTAAGATACAAAAGCAGTCCACAGAATGGGAAAGAATATTCACCCAATACCTATTTGATAAGGGGTTAATATCCAGGATATATCAGGCACTGGTAGATCTTTACAAGAAGAAAACAAACAACCTCATCAAAAAATGGGGAGAAGAAATGAACAGAAACTTCAGCAAGGAAGAAATTCGAATGGCCAAAAAACATATGAAAAAATGCTCATCATCACTAATCATCAGAGAGATGCAAATCAAAACAACAATGAGATACCACTTTACACCACAGAGACTGGCACATATTCAAAAGAGCAAGAACAACAAGTGCTGGCGTGGATGTGGGGAAAAGGGGACACTCATCCATTGTTGGTGGGAATGCCGGCTGGTACAGCCTTTCTGGAAAACAATATGGACTTTCCTCCAAAGACTAGAAATTGAACTCCCATTTGACCCAGCCATACCACTCCTGGGAATCTACTCTGGGAAACCAAAAATACACAGCGGAAACACCATCCCTACTTTTATGTTCATAGCAGCATTATTCACAATAGCCAGAATCTGGAAGCAACCAGAGTGCCCGAAAATCGATGACTGGATAAAGAAGCTTTGGTACATCTACACAATGGAATACTATGCAGCTGTTAGGAAAAAATGAAGTTATAAAATTTGCCTATAAATGGATGGACATGGAGAAGATTATGTTGAGCGAAATTAGCCAGAAGGAGAGAGACAGATACAGAATGACTGCATTTATTTGCATGGCATAAATATATATGTACATATTATGATACCAATATCCAAGGTCAAGTGACACATATATCAGGAGGTCTTGTCAAAGGTGGAAATTATCCCAAACGTGTGGGAGTCAGAGGTTAGGTAAGTCAGAAAATGGAACAGGGTGCTAATAATTGTCGAGGGTACTAATGCCAGCCTAGAACTGAGCATTAAATAGAGGCAAAAGGATACACATGACAACCTCTTAATGTATGTTCTGTAATCCATAGTCTGGAAGGGAAGGAAAAGAGAAAGAGAGAGAAAGGGAAAGAAATAAAGAACCTGCCATGTAGGTGGGCTGGGGAAGGGGGGATGGAACCGGGGATGTTGGTGGTGGGAGATGGGCACTGGTGGAGAGACGGGTGCTGGAACACTGTATGACCAAAACCCAAACATGAACTTTTTAATTGTAAAAAAAAGACTCTGTGTTTATTGATGTTTCCAAATTAATTGGTTCACCAGTGCTTTTAAAGGAAGAATGATTAGAAGCCAGAGCTACAATACGAGGAGAGCTTTTGCCTTGCAAAAAGCCAACCTGGGATCGATCCCTGGCATCCCGTATGGTCCCCCTGAGCACTTCCATGAGAAATTCCTGAGTGCAGAGCAAGGAGTAACCTATGAGTATTGCCAGGTCAACCCCCAAAAAAAACACTAAAAATTAAAGAATGATTATATCATATGAAAATGTTTACATTTACATATAACTCTTTATGTTCCCGGAGCAAGCATATGCCCTTGGGCTCTACTGAGCATGAGACAGGACATATGGAGATATTACTGGTGCCCGCTTGAGCAAATTGATGATGAACGGGAAGACAGTGATACAGTGATACAGTGATTAAAAAATTATTAAATATTATTTATATTAGATTAGAAATAAGATATTAAGAAGTTCACTGACCTGTGTTTCTTCACAAGGCTTGAAGGTGAAGTTCTGAAGGGTTTTGATAAGAGCAAGTTTCATGTTTACAATAGCAAACCTCATGCCAAGGCAGTTCCGGGGTCCAGCTCCAAAAGGCATATAGACATAGGGATTGATACTGTCCTTGTTTTTCTTACTGAACCTGATTGCAAAGCCATTGGTGGGAAATGTTAGCAAAATAGACAACACACAAGAGCTCTGTGTTGGGGATTCTCACTGAGATCCCTCAGTCAGTAGCACCTGGAGACTTTGGAGGGTCCTTACTGAGATCCTCCCATGGTGTTTTACTGTGAGAACTGGAAACCCTAATTCTGTTTGTCATGACACTCAGTGATGCCAGACCATGCTCAGGTCAGATTAGATTACACTGAAGTGGCTGATGGGGGAGCCAGGCTCTACCTTTCAGGACGGAACTCCTCAGGCTCTTCCCACAGTTCTGGGTCTTTATGAAGGACATAGATGGGCATCATCACCACTGTGCCTTTGGGAATCAGCAGCCCATTGATCTCCACGTCTTTCTTGCAGACCCTCTCCAGTCGGCCAGCAATCGGATATAATCGGAGAGTCTCATTCACCACCATATCAAGGTATTCCATCTGGAGCAGGGAGTCATAGGTGGGTGGTGCCTGGGAAACAGGATTTGGATATATGAGGATCTAAGGTTAATTTTTACCGCATATCTGTGATACTATGAAAATGTTAGACTGTTCCACTCACCTTATTAGGGAAAGTCTCATCAATCTCCTGCTGCAGTTTCTGCTGGACATCAGGGTATATGGCCAGGGAATACATAAGGAAGGAGAGAGTACTGCTAGTGGTCTCATAGCCAGCAAAGATAAAGATAATTGATTGAGCCACAAGCTCCAGGTCAGTCAGAGCTAAAAATGGAGCAAAAAGCAGATCAGTAGAAAGCACCAGCATTTAGATGAGAATTAAACATGTAATTCCCAAGCACCAAAAGAGGAGTGGAATTATCAACTCAAATAGGGAGTGATTTGTCCTCTCACATCTATCTTAAGTCAGAAGAGTTCAAACATTGATCCTATGGCCATAGTGATAGTACAGCGTGTAGAGCACTTGCCTAGCAAGAGACCACCATGGGTTGATACCCATATGGCACCACCCAAGTCCACTAGGAGTGACCTCTGAGCTCAGAACCAGGAATGAGCCTTGAACCCTGCTGGAAGAAGCCCCCAGACCAAAGACAAAACAAAATTTGTTTAGATCCAGTTTCCTCTCCTCCCTGTCCTCAATAAATATGTAGGGCTCAGGGGTATGAGATAAATCTCTAGACCTCCCATTTATTTTACTACGAATCTAAAAGTACTGTAAAATCAATCAATAAATAAAGAATATAAAAAAATCATTAAAGAGGGGCCTGAGACAGTTCTCAGAGGTGAAAATCACCGGACATTCGTGGAGATGGAGCTGGGATCCCCCTCTCTGTCCCATTGGGGAAGCCTGGTGGACCAGCCCACAAACTGCCTCAGGGCTATCGGCCATGATACAGAGACTCAGACACACAGGGCAGAGCAGCCATCCAGCTTTCCCTGAGTCGGAGAGACTAGTGGAGCCAATCACGTTCTAGAAACTCAGAAAGTAAATTCAAGAACAGAATTTGGTCAGATCTCCCATAACCAAGAATAGGGAAGAAATTGGATTCATCAATAACATTGCCATGTATGTGCTTTAACAGTCAAAACAATCAGTGCCAGCTGATGGAGCAGGCATGGGGATTGGGGTGGGTGGAAAATGAGGGTCTTTGGTGGTGGGAACACACTGGTGGTGAGAGTGGTGTTGAAGTATGAAACTTTCTATCAGCAGTATTATTTACTTCGTAAATCATGGTGTTTCAATAAAAAAGGGGGAAAGAGAGATAGTACAGAGGGTACCTGAGAGATAGTACAGAGGGTAAGGTGTTACCCTTACACATGGCTGAACTGGGTTCTAGCCCCAGCATCCCATATGGTCTCTTGAGCATTGTCAGAAGTGATTCCTGAGTTTAGAGGCAGGAGGAACCAATAATAATCAGAACCAATAATAATCACCCTGTGGCCCAAAACCAAAAAGTTAGAGAAAAACAAGCCAGGAATCTGTATCACCGATATGAAGAAAACCATGTTCAGGTGTAATAAGGGCCTTGATAAAAATTTGATCATTTGAGCATCTAAAACTAAGCCAAAGAGTAAATGATGAATAGAGAGTACTTTCATACACATGAGTAAGACAACTATGGACACAAAAGCCCTTCTGTAGTTTACCATCAACACCAATACTGAAGCAATAATAAGACTGAAGGACCAACTATTTGCAGTCACCCACATGAGCAGTTAAAACCAAAAACTCTAGGGATAATAAAACTTGTGAGGGGACGTTTGCAGAGGATCAGAATATTGGCAAAGCCTCAAAGCTATGTGTCGTTCATTATTAATTATAAAGAGAGCATAAAGTGTAGTCATAGTAATTAAATTAAACTTCACGCTAGATTGCACCAGGATTACAATTCAAGCCAGAGGTCCCAAGTTAAGATAGCCAACATGGAAGAAAGCACATCCAGGAGTGTTGAGCGCCTTGATGCAAATTTCCAGGCTGGGTTCTGGTTCACCAGGGCAAGCTTGAGAAGTGTCTGAGCAGCCCCACCCCAGCATCCATGGTGATGTACAGACACAGCCTGGCTTTGGCCCTGACTCTGCTTCTGGCTCCTGTCCTTCAAGCCTGGAGCAGAGTTGTGCCTGCCCACTGTCAGAACATACTCTGGCCCCTGTTTCTATCTGAATTGGCAGGAATTTGGGTCTGCTAAAAAAGTGTCTGTACAATTGCAGAACACACCTACCTCCTAATTTCCCCCAAAAGGGCTCTCGGTACTCTCCTTGCTTACCTTTGTGGGTTTCCACTTCCTTGGAATTCTGGGAGTTGAGCATCAACTGAAGGAGATCCACCCTGTGCTGGAAGCAGAAGGAGACACTTAAGGGAGAAAGGTAAATAATCAGCCTTTATCCTAGAATACGGCCCCTTCCAGCACAGAAGTCTGGCCAGTGCTGCTGGAGTACAGAATTCCACCCCCTCCTTGGTGCCTTCCACAGACGGGTTCCTTCTGACTCAGGTTCAGGAAGTCCAACCAGAGTGTGCTGACCTGCAGCCTCCAGGCTCAGAAAGAACTTCTGCCCGCACTAACCATCAGAGGCCGGGTCTAACCAGGAAACACTCAGGTATTCTAAGCCTTCCATGGGAACCATAGATGTTGTTGAATGGGTTAAGCATATGCTTTTCATATAGGAGTTCTGGGATCTATTCCCTGAAAAATATCCCCTCAGGCCCTCAAGAGCAATCCCCAAGAACTGAAGGGAAATAGCTCTTGAGCAACACTTGGCGTTTGCCTCTCCCCGCAAATAGAAAGAGAGAAAGACTAGAAATTGAGATATTTATTTGCCCATCTAAAATGCTGGAGTAATTATAATACCAGTACAATGACTGGGAGCTGTTACTTTTTTGTCCTTAATAGATTTTTTTTTGAAGGGCGGTAGTAAGGTTTCGAATAAAAAATAGTGATGTTTGGGCGGAGCGACAGCCCAGCGGGTAGGGTGTTTGCCTTGCACGCGGTCGGCCAATGCCAGCCAGGGATCGATCCCGGCATCCCATATGGTCCCCGAGCACCGCCAGGAGTAATTCCTGAGTGCAGAGCCAGGAGTAACCCCTGAGCATTGCCGGGTGTGACCCAAAAAAGCAAAAAAAAAAAAATAGTGATGTGGGGGCCCATGTTCGGTGACACACCTTACTGAGCCTTAGCCTCCAGCTACACTTAGCTTATGTGAAGAGCTGGTCCCTGCCTTTGGGGAAATCTCCGGAGCAGACACAATGGGAGTTTGGGCAGAATTGGACTGACTTCATGATTTTTTTATGGTATAAATATTTTTATCATGAATCTCGCTTGCCCCAGATCAGTATTCTGTTCCCAAGGGTCTCTGCATGGGACATATACATGTAGCTATTCCAAGAGTATTTGGCCACGTGGGACCAACCATAATGTAATCAATTCTCCTAGTTCAGAGACATGCCAGTGTGCTTCTGGGCAAACTAACATGTCTCTGACTCTAAAGGTAATGCCAAAGTGAATTATTCTAATGGATTTGGGACCTTAATCGGATCCAGAGTCTGGGATCTGCTGGCTATATAATCATGGTAAAAAGTATTAATGCCATTTTCTACAAAATATGTTCTGAACTGATTTCTGGTCCAGAGATGCAGTCCCTCCTCAGTCTGCCAGGGAGATTTTGCCTCTGGAAATCAGCTCTGGCTTTTGTGAGCTTGAGCAAAAGGCCCCCCTAAAAAATCTACATTTCAAAGGGTCATTTACCTGACTTCATCTCTAGATAGTCCAGCTGACGATGGGCTGGGCTGAAAGATTTTGGCGGGCTTCTGTCTATAAAATAAGCAGGAGAAAGAAGGGGCCCTTTTGCATTTTCGCTTCCCTTGGCATTTTGCCTCTCCATCCTCTCAGTTCTCTGTTGGGCTTCAACACATGGTGGCAGCCACCTTGGCCTACTCGTGGCCCCAGGGCCCAGCTGGAAACCCATATCAGGGGTTTTTCCTGTTCTTGGATTGTATATCAGAACCTGTGATAGTAAAGCCTTTTAAGACTGCGCCGGATTCCTGAGATTTCATCCATTCCCTGCTGGCTTTGGAGGTAGAAGGGAACTTATTTTTCTGGTGTTGTTGGGGACCCCAGCAGTCCCCAACAGGCCCAAATGATAGTACAGCAATTAAGGTTGACACAGGTTTGATCCCCAGCATCTGATATGATCCTCAAGCACCAGACTAATCCCTGAGTGCTGAGCTAAAAGTAACTTCTGAGCATGCCAATGACATAAAGGCAAATAGACAGACAGAGACAGACAGACAGATAGACGGATACATACATACATACATACATACATACATAGACAGAGAGACAGAGAGAGATAGATACATACATACATACATACATAGAGAGACAGAGACAGAGAGAGACATACACACATAGAGAGACAGAGAGACAAAGAGACAGAGATAGATAGATGGATAGATGGATGGATGGATGGATGGATGGATGGATGGATGGATGGATGGATGGATGGATGGATGGATGGATGGATGGATGGATGGATGGACAGACGGATAGACGGATAGACAGATAGACAGATAGAAGAGAGATAGATAGAGAGATAAAGAGATAAAAGATAGAGAGAGATGTGGTGACATATTCATTGCATGCCCATTATTAAATTTTACCATCTTCTCTGATCCAACTTCTATTCTCCCTCTTCTTCATCTTTCCCCAGTGACAGGACTCACTCTCTAAATGCTCACAGTCTCTACACACTCAAAAAATACTACAGAGCAGTGGCATATCACAAATCACAGACTGCAGCTCAACAACTTAAGAAGGAAGTGAGCAGTCTCTGGCAATTACCCACAGGTCTTACCTTCTCATTATCTTTGAGACGATTTTCTTTCATCCTTTTTATGGAGCTTTTGAAAAAAATTAATGACACTCCTCGGAAACAGAGAGATATCTACTAGTTCAAATATTGGTGTTAGGAATGGGAAGAGTGCTGGGGAGAAAAGAAAGGGGAAAAGGAAAGCACGATTAAAACACAAACTTACCCAGGAACAATCATGTTTTATACCAATCAGAAGAGTGGCAAAACCACCCCTAAGGCTTATCACAAGAAAAGTGAAATGATTGCATATCTTTGGAGTAACCAAAGAAATGAAATTAAATGACTGGATTTTGTAGCCGTTTTTAATTGACTAGGGCATCTTATACAACAGAAGTTAATCTGCTACCTTAATTAATCATGTTGTCTAAAACCAGCTGTCAGTATCGGAGAGATCCTCAGTGGGCAGAGTTCATACTCTGCATGCATGGGCCTGGGTTCCATCCCAGCACCACATGGTTCCCTGGCACCACAGAGAGAAATCCTTGAGCACTGACCAGGAAACAGCCCTTGAGAACCAATGAGCATGGTTCAAAAACAAACAAACCCTAAGTAACAGTAACCAGGATAAAAATACTGATGTGAGGCACCCTTCACCACAATGAAATAAAGTTAGTTATCAATCACAGAAAGAAAATGTGCAAACTCACAATAGGTTAGAATTGAAAACACACTCCCAATTACAAAATCAAAAGGTAATTAGATGTTACTTTGAAATGAATAAAGAAAGAATGTGGCATACCAAAATTTATGGGATATAGAGCCTCGCAAAAGCCAGAGGAACCCCAACACCATGAGGGCCTCCATTTTCAATATCCAGATTCCACAACTTGCCAGAGCTCCACCCAGCAGAAGAGGTGGTCACAAGCCCTGCTCTTCAGAGTCCCAACCTACAGCCATCTATTTCAAGCCCAGGTATACCTGATCCAAAGATTAAAATACATGGGGCAGAGCTGCTACCACCTCTCTCTGTGCACAGCGGATCATGAGGCACCCAGGAGGGAAGGCAGGTTCTAACCTTGGCCCAGCATCCCAGCAGAGCTTTGCAAGAAGCCAGAGGAATCCCCACACCATGAGGTCCGCCATTTTCTTTTTTAATATTTTATTATACCACCGTGAGACATACAATTACAAAGGTGTTCATAATTGGTTCTTGGTAATATAGTACTCCAGCACCCATACCTCCACCAGTGCCCCATTTCCACCACCAATGTACCCACACCCCCAGGCTGCCTCAATAGAAGGTACCCCGGTTTCCTCTCTTTCTCTCACTGTTTCTTTGTGTCTGCATCTCTCTCTCCCTCTTCTTTTACACATTGTGGCTAACCCTGCAGATATTTAGAGTTTATCATTTAAGTCTCTTTGTGTATATTCAATGGTGAGTTCTAGTCTGACATTACCATTTCCCATTTAGTAAAACACTGGTATCTATTTATATCCCATTAATGAATGCAGTCATTCTATATCTGTCCTTTTCCTTCTGACTAATTTCACTCAGCTTGATAGTCTCCATGTCCATCCATTTGCAGGTAAATTTCATAATTTCATCTTTTCTGACAGCTGCATAGTGTAGATGTACCACAGTTTCTTTAGCCAGTCCTTTGTTCTCGGACACTTAGGTTGTTTCCAGATTCTAGCTATTGTGAATAGTGCAGCGATGAACAATGAAGTACAGATAGTGTTTCTGCCATGTGCTTTTGGGTCTCTAGAATTTATTCCCAGAAGTTGTATTGCTGGATCAAATCGAAGCTCAATATCTAGTTTACAGAAGAATGTCCATATTGTTCTCCAAAAGGGCTGGACCAATTGGCACTCCCACCAACAGTGGATGAGAGTCCCCTTTTCCCCGCATCCACACCATCACCAGTTGTTCTTGCTGTTTTGGATGTGTGCCAGTCTCTGTGGTGTGAGATGGTACCGCATTGTTGTTTTTATGTGCATCTCCCTGATGATTAATGATGAAGAGCACATTCTCATATGTTTCTTGGCCATTCGAACTTCTTTTTGGAAGTTTCTGTTCATTTATTCTTTCCCACTTTTTGATGGGGTTGGCTGTTTTTTCTTGTGAAGTGCTACCAGTGCCTGATATATCCTGGATATTAACCCCTTGTCAGATGGGTATTGGGTGAATATTCTTTCCCACTCTGTGGATTGTCTTTTTATCTTGGTCACCATTTCTTTTGAGGTGCAGAAGCTTTTCAATTTTATATAATCCCATTTGTTTATCTTTGCTTCCATTTGCCTGGTCAGTGGTGTTTCATCTTTGAAGATGCTTTTAGTTTCGATGTCGTAGAGCATTTTTCCTATATTTTCTTCGATGTACCTTATAGATTCATGTCTGATGTTGAGATATAATCCATTTTGATCTGACTTTTGTACGTGGCGTTAGAAGTAGGTGTAAGTTCATTTTTTACATGTAGCTGCCCAGTTATCCAAGCACCATTTGTTGAAGAGGCTTTCTTTGCTCCACTTAATATCTTTTGCTCCTTTATCAAAGATTAAGTGATTGCATATTTGAGAGTGTGTTTCAGGATATTCAGTTCTATTCCATAGGTCTACGGGTCTGTCTCTATACCAATACTACACTGTCTTAATTACAACTGATTTGTAGTAGAGTTTGAGGGTGGGGAAAGTGATACCTCCCATCTTCTTTTTCCCAAGGACTGTTTTAGCTATTCATGGGGGTTTATTATTCCATAAAAATTTCAGGAGCATTTGTTCAATTTCTTTGAAGAACATCATGGGTATCTTTATAGGGAATGCATTGAATCTGTATAAAGCTCTAGGGAGTATTACCATTTTACAATATTAATCCTTCCAATCCATGAGCAGGGAATGTGTCTCCATTTCCTCAGGTCCTCTTTTATTTCCTGAAGTAATGTTTTGTAGTTTTCTATGTAGAGATCCTTTACCTTCTTTGTCAAACTGATCCCTAGGTATTTGATTTTCTGTGGTGCAACTGAGAATGGGATAGTTTCTTTAATGTCCCTTTCTTCTCTTTCATTGTTTGCGTATAGGAAGGCCATTGACTTTTGGGTATTGATTTTGTACCCTGCCACTCTACTATAGAATCTATTATTTCTAGGAGCCTCTTGGTAGAGAGTTTAGGGTTTTCCAGGTATAATATCATGTTATCTGCAAAGAGTGACAACTTAGCTTCTTCCTTTTCTATCTGGATGGAGGGCCGCCATTTTCAACATCTGGACTCCACAGCTCTTCAGAACTTCACCCAGCAGAAAAGCTGATCTTTCCCCATCTCATGCAGCTGTGTGGTTCATCAATAAATGCATGAGATGAGAGGCTACTACAAGAGTATCCCACCTGCACGGCAGAGCCTGGCAAGCTACCCGTGTCATATTTGATATGCCAAATACCAGTAACAATTATAGACCTCATTCCCATGACCTGAAGAAATGTTTTGAGGCTCTTCACATTCCTGAATTGAGCAGATGCTCTTGGGCTACACTAGCATGTGACAGGACTTATGGAGATGTTACTGGTGCCCGCTCAAGCAAATCGATGAACAATAGGAAGACATGTAACACAAGTGATAAGCAAAAACAGTGCTAGCAGATAAATGCATTGTCTTATGTTTTTGCAAACAATGTCTCAGGCCAATAACCTTAATTTATAGTGAAACACTCTAAAATAGAAGAGAAAACTAAACCTAAAGAAAGTAAATGATGGAAACGGTAAAAAGAGAAAATGGAAAGGAAAGTAAAGAGGTAAAAATTATTTTTTAAAAAATAATGTTATCGATTAAAGCAGCATGGCATTGGAGTAAAGACCGTAGACTAATGGAATAGAGCTGTATATGCTGACATTCAAATATATGATCAATAAATCTTCGATAAAGGATCAATAAATGTGAAGTGTAGCAAGGAAAGCCTCCTCAACAAGTTGTGATAGTAAAACTGGACAGCTACATGCAAAAAACTGAACTCGGACTCCTTCTAGCACCAGGCACAAAAAATTAGATAAAAATGGATTAAAGGCTGAAAAAAATGAAATAAATGCAGCAATATCATACCTGAATCCTTAAGGTTCATGGAGTAAAATTTAGGCAGAATCCTCCATGACATTGAAGCTAAAGACATCTTTAAGATGACCACTGACCTGAGGCCAGAGTGATAGTCCAGAGGGTAGGGCATTTGCCTTGCACACTGCCAACCTGGGTTCAATCTCCGGCATCCCATATGGTCCCCCGAGCACTGCCAGAAGTAATTCCTGAGTGCAGAGCCAGGAGTAACTCCTGAGCATTGCCAGGTGTGACCCAAAAAAGCAAAAAAAAAAAAAGATGACCACTGACCAAATAAGTGGAAGTAATGATAAACAAATGGAGCTACATTAAACTAAGGAACTTTTGCACTTCAAAAAAACAAGTGACCAAGATATAGAGACAGACCATGGAATGGGAAAAAATATTTACCAATACCCAAGAAAAGGTGTTAATAGCTAAGATATTTAAGTCAAGGATAAAACTTACAGGAAAAAAAATCCAACCCCATCCAAAATATGGAGAGACGAAATGAACAGAAACTTCGTCAAAGAAGAAATACAAATGGAAAAATGGCCAAAAGGCACATGAATAGAAGCTCTGCATCACTAATCGTCAAGGAGACGCAAATAAAAACAACAATGAGGCATCATCTCACACCCTGGAGACCACCACACATCCAAATGAACTAGAACAACTATTTTCTGACACAGATGTGGAGAAAAAAGAACTCCCATTCATTTTTGGTGGGAATTCTGACTACTCCATCCTTCTTGGAAAACAATATGGACATTCCTCTAAACATTAGAAATTCTTGGAAAACAATATGGGCATTCCTCCAAAAGCTAAAAATTGAGCTTCTGTATGACCCAGCCTTACCACATCTAGGACTACACCCAGCGGGGCAAAAACACAGCAGAAATGCCACTGTCATTTCTATGTTCACTGCAGTACTATTAACAATAGCTAGAATTTGGAAACAATTCAAATATCCAAGAACAGGCGACTGGTTAAAGAAACTGTGGTACATCTACACAATGGAATACTCTGCAGCTGTTAGGGGAATTGAAGTCATGAAATTCACTTATAAATTGATGGACATGGAGAATGAAATGAGTCAGAAGGAGAGGAACAAACATAAAATGATTGCACTCATTTCTGGGGTATAAAAACAAAACAAAACAAATGATAGTATGAGACTAATGCCCAAGGACAGCAGAAACAAGGGCCAGGAGGATTGGTCCATGGTTGGAAGCCTGCCTCAAGTGCTAGAGGAGAAAGCAGTTGGGATAGAGAATAGATTATTATGACAATGATCCTTGAAAATGATCACTCTGGATAAGAACTGCTTGCTGAAAGTAAAGGAACAAATATGACAGCCTCTCAGTGTCTGTCTTGCAAATCATAATGCTGAAAGGAGAGAGAAGAGAGAGAGGGAGAAAGAAAGAGAAATAAGTGTCTGCCATAGCTACATGTAAAAAAATGAACTTAGACCTCCTTCTAACGCCATGCACAAAAGTCAGATCAAAATGGATTATAGATCTCAACATCAGACATGAATCTATAAGGTACATCGAAGAAAAAATAGGAGAAATGCTCTACGACATTGAAACTAAAAGTATCTTTAAAGACGACACACCATTGACCAAGCAAATGGAAGCAAATACAAACAAATGGGATTATATAAAATTGAAAAGCTTCTGCACCTCAAAAGAAACGGTGACCAAGATACAAAGACAATCCACAGAGTGGGAAAGGATATTCACCCAATACCCATCTGACAAGGGGTTAATATCCAGGATATATCAGGCACTGGTAGCACTTCACAAGAAAAAAACAGCCAACCCCAACAAAAAAATGGGGAGAAGAAATGAACAGAAGCTTCCAAAAAAGAAGAAATTCGAATGGCCAAAAGGCATATGAAAAAGTGCTCTTCATCTTTAATCATCAGGGAGATGCAAATCAAAACAACAATGAGGTACCATCTCACACCACAGAGACTGGCACACATCCAAAACAGCAAGAACAACCGGTGCTGGCGTGGATGTGGGGAAAAAATGACTCTCATCCACTGTTGGTGGGAGTGCCGACTGGTTCAGCCCTTTTGGAAAACAATATGGGCATTCCTCCGAAAACTAGATATTGAGCTCCCATTTGATCCAGCAATAACACTCCTGGGAATATACCCGAGAGACCGAAAAACACATAGCAAAAACACTATCTGTACTTCTTTATTCATCTCTGTGCTATTCACTATAGCTAGAATCTGGAAACAACCTAAATGCCCGAGAACAGAGGACTGACTAAAAAGAAACTGTGGTTCATCTACACTATGGAATACTATGCAGCTGTCAGAAAAGATGAAATTATGAAATTTACCTGCAAATGGATGGACATGGAGACTATCATGCTGAGTGAAATTAGACAGAAGGAAAAGGACAGATATAGAATGACTGCATTCATTAATAGGATATAAATAGATACCAGTGTTTTACTAAGTGTGGAAAATGGTAATGTCAGATTAAAACTCACCATTGAATATACACAAAGAGACTTAAGTGATAAACTCTAAATATCTGCAGGGCTAGCCACAATGTGTAAAACAAGAGGGAGAGAGATACAGAGACAGAGAGAGAGAGAAAGAGAGGAAACGGGGCTACCTGCTATTGAGGCAGCCTGGGGGTGGGTGGGAGGGGGTGGGGTACATTGGTGGTGGAAATGGGGCACTGGTGGAGGGATGGGTGCTGGAATACTGTATTACCAAGAACCAATTATGAGCACCTTTGTAATTGTATGTCTCACGGTGGTATAATAAAAAATTAAAAAAAAAGAAGTGTCTGCCATAAAGGCTGTAGGGGCTAATAGCAGGATTGATACCGGGGACATTGGTGGTATAAATTGTACACTGATGGAGGTATGGGTCATGGAACATTGTTTGTCTGAACCCCAATCATGAACAGCTTTGTAACGATATATCTTATGGCAATTAATTGAAAAAATTTTAATTAAAGTATCAATAGAACCAAATCCTGATTGTTTTGAAAATAGTTTTTTGCTATATTTACTGAGAAAAATATAACATAAATTACCAACCTCAGAAATAATAAAAGAAAGATTAACTTTTAAAAAATTAAAAAGTATTACATAGAAATAATCTGGATAATTGCACATAAAAAATATAGAACATAGCGGATGAAATTCAAAAATTCCAATAAAGACAAAACGATAGAAATTAACTCAGAAAGAGTACTGTCATTTCAACAGTTACACAGACAATAGGTTAAAAAAAGTAACACAAACAATAGGTTAAAAAATTGAGAATCCAGAGAAACAGTACAGTGTTTCTGTACTCAGAGCACTGCCTTGCATGTGCCCAACTTGGGCTCAAACCCTGGAACCCTTATGGTCCCCTAAGCACCTCCGGGAGTGATTCCTGAATGCAGAGCCAGGAATAACCCCTGAGCATCACAATGAGTGGCCAAAAAATTGTTTTTTCTCAACAGATTAACAATGACTAAGATTCCCTCAACCTGACAAAGGCTTGAGAGAAGGAATGAAGAGAGGGAGGGAGAGAGCAAACGGAAAGAAGGAACAAATGGACGGCATCAAAGATTTAAAATAGTAGCAAACATACTTATTAAGAGCAGGAATGGATCGAGGAAATTAAATCTCAAAAGTTTCTTGGTATTTTCGACAAACGGATCTTGTGGGTTGTTGAGGGAATCCACGCTTACTCCAAATGATGTGCTAGTAATCACATCCATGCTGTAGGCTCCAAACACCCTGAGCAGCGAAAGAAAAACAAAACACGGGTAATGAAATGAATTCCTCTCTGTATCCATAGTCTACATGTACAGCAAGAATTACATGTAAATTCACATGTCCAGATAATACAGGTGATGTGCCACTGTTAGAAAACATCCCTAAAAAAGGGCCTGTACACCAGCCTTAAAGGACCAGTACCCGAGCCTATAACAGTTGGGAAAACCATTCATCTGTTGAGGTCAGGATTCTGAACCTGGCCTAAGACTATAAGTAGAGGACTCAGGAGAGCATATGGGGGCTTCCAGAAGAGAAAGCACCGGCCCCTGGTATCTGGGATATGGGGGCCCTAGCACATGAGCAGGATAGCCAGCACCAGGAGGGGGGGGAGCTGCTACTGGTGCTTAGGTAGAGAGCCAGCACCAGAGCCACAAGGCCTGGATCCTGAGCCCAAGGGCAAGCACCAAGGCCTCAGGGCTACAGGGCAACAGGGCAACAGGACAATCAGAGAAACAGAGAAACAAAGATAGGGACACAGAGAAATGGAGAAACAGAGGCAACAGGAAAAAAATGTGAAACTTAGGGAAACAGAGATAGGGACACAGATAAACAGGAGTGGAGAGAAAAGAGACCCTGAACCTAAGAAAATAGGTCCTGAAAAGAGAGGCCCTGGGAGAGGACCTGAAACGTGATGCCCTGAACAAAGACATCCAGAAGGAAGAGGCTCTGAAGAGAGGAGCCTACACAGAGGCCCCAAAGAGCAGCAGCCTGCCAGAGAATCTGCCAGGAGAGAGCCAGAGGTGCCAGGGAGAGAAGCTCCTGCAGCGAGCAAGGAGGTGAAGTGACAAGTAGCAGAAGGATTAAAAAGTAACCTTAAGGAACCTCTGGTCTTGTTCTTTATCGATGGGTCAAGGGGAACAGGATAGTCCCCAGACAGCGGGCAAGTGAGTACTGTTGGGGGACCCTGCTAGGCCCCGGCATCTGCTGCCATGGTGACCCCCTGGCCCCCAAGTACACTTAGGACCTTGGAGTCCTCAGGGGGTCCCTTATGCCTGGGGCCTTGGGACACCCTGATGGGAAGATGACACTCTCCCTCCCTTGCTTTTATTTGTAAGCCATAACATGTCACAACTGTTAGAAGCACCTGCTGCATTGTCACCCAGTCAGGAAAGCTTCTCCAGAGGCAATGTGGTAGTTGGCTCTATGCTAGGGTGTTGGGGGGCCAAATAATTAAATTTAGCCAAATTTTCCATTGTGAGGTGGAGACCTATAGTCAGTGACCTTAGCAGTGTGCTTCGAGTAGTGCCTACACTGGACATCAAAGTCCTGGACTGGAGCAGGGCAACAGGGGAACTCAGGAGCCTTCCCGGGGGCAGCCACTAGGTGGTGTAATCTGGCTCTCCTCAACCCAGTTGGTGCTCACAGCAAGTTCCCTGGAGCACATCACAGAGTCATGCAGCTCAGCTCAGCTCCCCCACAGCCGCCACACCCCTACTTACTCTTTCAAGGTCACAGATTTGCCCTTATCTGCCTCCTTCTTCAGATTCTTCACCAACATGTCTCCATAGTGGGCAATGATGGGAAACATCTGCACAAAATACAGGAGCCCCAAATTAAAGGCAGAGACGCAAGAATGGTCCCCACATGGAGTCTGAGTCTGACTGTAATATGGATTTTACAGTGTTTGGGACACAAAGGTTAAATGAGCCAAAGCCAGCAGACTACACCTAGGAAAGGAACTACGATCTTATCTTCCACTGCCCCTACTGTCACGTTTGAATTTCTGATTAAAATTATTCATATGATCTTACCTCCTTGAGCTTTCCGCTGGTGAAGGTCGGAGACAGTAGTGACCGTATCCTCTTCCACTGCTCATCCTCAGACATAGAGACAGCATCTCTCATAAATCCCACTGGACCTATGGACTATAATCCAAAGAAAAACCATTTTCCCTACATCAGTGTTGGAGGTCTCGATGGGTGTAGAGCATTTGTCAAGGGACCATCAGTCATTCAACATATGACCAGTGACTACCTACATATGTTCAGGCCTTTTCTCAAATCTCAAAAATTATTCTAAATGCTTGTTTCCTAAGCATAGGGTGAAAAGTATGCAAGACTTTTCATATTCAGCATCCTTTAAAAGGAAAGGGTCTTTGGATCAGGGCAATAGCACAGTGGGTAGGGTGCTTGACTCAGATGCTGCTGACCTGGTTTCAATCCCCAGCACCCCATATGGTCCCTGTGTCCCACCAGGAATAATACCTGAGGGTAGAGCCCAGAACACTGCCTGTTGTGCCCCAAAACCAAAACTAAGTCAATAAAATAAAATGATGGGACCTGATAGTTAGGGCTTAATGGACTTGTCTTGTACCCTACTGACCCCAAGAACCACACATGTCCCCAAGCACTGCCAATACTGTGCACTGCCAGACTGATCCCAGTGAGCCCCAAAACCAAAACAATAGTAAAAATGTATGGTCTATATGACAGAGTGTTAGTTGGCAAAGATTGATGCAGAACTATGTTCATTGGAGTGCTTATATGACAACCAAAATACCTATGACTGTGGTTTGGTTTGATTTTGGGACCACAGCCATCAATGCTCTGGGGTCACTCCTGCCTCTGCATTCAAGAATTACCCCCAGAAAGAATATTCACCCAATACTCATCTGATAAGGGGTTAATATCCAGGATATATCAGGCACTGGTAGAACTTTACAAGAAGAAAACAAACAACCCCATCAAAAAATGAGGAGAAGAAATGAACAGAAACTTCAGCAAGGGAAGAAATTCGAATGGCCAAAAAACATATGAAAAAATGCTCATCATCACTAATCATCAGAGAGATGCAAATCAAAACAACAATGAGATACCACTTTACACCACAGAGACTGGCACATATTCAAAAGAGCAAGAACAACAAGTGCTGGCGTGGGTGTGGGGAAAAGGGGACACTCATCCATTGTTGAGTGGGAATGCCGGCTGGTACAGCCTTTCTGGAAAACAATATGGACATTCCTCCAAAGACTAGAAATTGAACTCCCATTTGACCCAGCCATACCACTCCTGGGAATCTACTCTGGGAAACCAAAAATACGCAGCGGAAACACCATCCCTACTTTTATGTTCATAGCAGCATTATTCACAATAGCCAGAATCTGGAAGCAACCCGAGTGCCCGAAAATAGATGACTGGATAAAAAAGCTTTGGTACATCTACACAATGGAATACTATGCAGCTGTTAGGAAAAATGAAGTTATAAAATTTGCCTACAAATGGATGGACATGGAGAAGATTATGTTGAGCGAAATTAGCCAGAAGGAGAGAGACAGTTACAGAATGACTGCATTTATCTGCATAACATAAATATATAGGTACATATTATGATACCAATATCCAAGGTCAAGTGAAACATAGATCAGGAGGTCCTGTCAAAGGTGGAAATTATCACAAACGTGTAGGTTTCAGAGGCTAGGTAAGACAGAAAATGGAACAGTGTGCTAACAATTGTGAGGGTACTAATGCCAACCTAGAACTGAGCATTAAATAGAGGCAAAAGGATACACATGACAACCCTTTAATGTATGTTCTGTAATCCATAGTCTGGAGAGGAAGGAAAAGAGAAAGATAGAGAAATGGAAAGAAATAAAGAACCTGCCATGGAGGAGGGCTGGGGGGGAGGGGGAGGGAACCGGGGACGTTGGTGGTGGGAGATGGGCACTGGTGGCGGGATGGGTGCTGCTACACTGTATGACCAAAACCCAAATATGAACTTTTTAATTGTATATCTTTGTAATTGTAAAAATAAAAAAATTTAAAAAAAAAAGAATTACCCCCCAGCTCTGCTCGAAGGACCACATGGAACTTCAGGGATAGAATTGGAGGGCATTCTGATAAACAAAATAAGTCAGAGGGAGAGGGATGGATACCCAACGGCCTTACTCATCTGTGGAATGTAGAGAAATAAAACCTGTGAACGGACAAGAGCAACAACAACAAACCCTTGCCCTTGGGCACAAAGCAGAGTGTTCCTAATTTTAAAAAAGGGAAGCTAAGGTGAAGTAAAAAGTGTATTGAGATGAGCAGATTTCGGGGAGAACCAACTACGGCCCAAGGGGCACAGCTCCACCCCGCGCCAATCGACCATGAAGCAGCAAGAAGGGGAAACGGGCTCCTCTCTGGGCCTGTTCCAACACAGCTTCAGTGGTCAGTGAGGGCGCCGGCTCTTTGTGGCCATGCCGGACTGCCTTCGGAATGAGAGAATGAAGCCCTTACCTTATCCCCCACCTCCAATGAAACAGGGGCGCGTCCACATGCTGCGCAGACGCCCTTCAATACCAACTATGAATCAGCACATGAGCTGATTGATCTCGGGGAGAACCAACAACTGCACGAGGGATACAGCTCTGTCCCAGGAGTGCGGCCATGCGCCATTTTAACTGAACAACGCAAGATGGGATCAGGCCTTTTTCAAATCCATTCTCAAACGTATGTTGCAATGATCAGTGTGATTGGAGCCGGCTGGGGACAGGCTCAGGGACGGGGAGTGGGTGGGAGGCGGCAGGGTAGCGGCAGGGCGGTAGTGGAAATGGTGTTGAATTCATTGTACGCTTATGGTAACTGTAATGTGAAGAGATTTGTAGTTTTTAAATCACGGTGTTTTAATTTTTTAAAAAAAAGTGCATTGAAACATTAGCGGAGGGTCTCACGGTTCTGAGGTGTGATAACTGTGTACATTAAAATCATAAAGGTTAGGGGAGTTGGAGAGAGCAGATAGGGTATTTTTCCTTGCATATGGCCAGCCAGGTCCTATCCCTGACATCCCATATGATTTCCTGAGCACTGCCAGGGGGTTATTCTTTAGTGCAGAGCCAGTATCCCCTAAGCATTACTGGGTTGAGCCAAAAACACCAAAAATAATAGTCATAAACTCTAATAGTACTGTCAACATGTTACCTAAACTATAGTAATAAAAGCAACTAAGTAAATAAAATGGTCTGTTGAATAAATTAAATGTCCCACACTTAATACTCTGCTTGGGTAGCAAATTGTAGTCATTAGCAGGAGGTTATTAGTATAGGGTGAATGAAGTGTAGCGTGACCTGGGAACAAGTGGACAACTAACGGGAAACTTACTGTGATTCTCCAAGTATTTAAAAAATGCATTCAGCTAATAAATTAATGGGGCGGGTAGGGTGCCTACCCGCCTGTTTCTGAAGACAGAATAACATTCTTTCACCAGGACTGTCTTGATCATGTCTGGATCAGTAATAGCCAACACGGGCTGTCGACCATCATAAAATCTGTGGTGGGAAAACAAAGCTGATTAAAACTTGACAAGCATTCTATGTCTCTTTCCTTCTGACTAATTTCACTCAACATGATCCTTTCCATGTCCATCCATTTATAGGCAAATTTCATAACTTCATTTTTCCTAACAACTGCATAGTATTCCATTGTGTAGATGTACCACAGTTTCTTTATCCAGTCATCTGTTGTCGGGCATACTGGTTGTTTCCAGATTCTGGCTATTGTGAATAGTGCTACTATGAAAATAAAAAGTGCGAAGTGTGTTTCCGCTGTGTGTTTTTGGCTTCCCAGGGTATATTCCCAGGACTGGTATGGCTGGGTCAAAAGGGAGAGACATAGAATGACTGCATTTATTTGCATGACATAAATATATCAGGTGATCTTACCAAAAGTGGAAATTACCGCAAACGAGAGGGAGTCAGAGGGTTAGGTAAGACAGAGAAGGGAACATGTGTGAATAAATGTCAAAAGGGCTGGTACCAACATAGAACTGAGCATTAAATACAGGCAAAAAAATGCACATGATGGCTTCCAAGTGTATGTAGTGCAACCCACAATGTGTAGGAGAAGGAAGGGAGAGAGAGGGAGAAAGAAAAGAGATAAAGAACCTGTCATTTAGGCAGGCTATGGGGGGGGAGGGAATTGGGGACACTGGTGGTGGGAAATGGGCACTGGTGGAGGGCGGGTGCTGGAACACTATGTGACCAAAACCTCCAAACATGAACAACGTTGTAATTGTATATTTCATGGTGCTATAATAAAATGTTTAATTTAAAAAAAAAAAAAAATAAAAAAAAAAAAAAAGGTACTTAAGATCAGTAAAAAAAACTTGACAAGCAGGGTTTCTGTAACCTGAGCCCAGCTTGCACCCTGAGTCTGCAGAATCCATGTTGCTAGCAATTTAGCTTTGGAGGAACATTGGGATCTTGTCAAATCTAGGATGTGTGTACATAAGAGTTACATCCATAATTTTGAATATTTAAAATATTATATGATCAACGGGAACTTAGTTTAGCCAATAAAAGAATGACAAACATCATCTATGCACAAAACTATTAAATACTATATTACAGGCCATCCTCTGCTCAATCATTAGGAATAACTGAGAATAATATCACTAGAAATGATAATAGCGAAAACAGGTAAGACATGTGAAAGGTGCCTGTGGCTTAATACTCGATAGAAATTATGACAAACTCACAAACATGTAAACAGTGTCTGAAAACACAGTCTAGTTGCTCAATGATTATAATTATCTTATAGTCCTGGTTCCTAAGGTTTGCTCGGGAAATTTATCTGAAATATTAAACAGGCCCCATGTGGAAGCAACCCATGGAGCTGACCTCCCAGAAAGGGGCTCGGCCATCCCCTGGCCGAGTCCAACATTGCTCCAAGGGTTTGCTCTCATGAGTGGGGAGAGACCGTGCTGGCCGGACTCGAGAGTGGAGTTTTGGGCCCTGCCCTTTCCTCTGCCTCCATGCCAGTTGCCCCGGAATAGAGAGACCCACCCACACCAGACCCACATGTCCCTTGGCGTGCAGCCACGCTGATATTTTTATAGGATACTGAATTTTGCATAAGGTTCTTCCCAATTTCTTTCACATTTATACATAGTAAACAGTTATAGACTTGTTTTAACTGATACCAGTAAGCCTGGCAAGAAGCCAGAGCAAACCACACATCATGCAGCTTGTCATTCTCAACATCCAGACTCCATAGTTCCTCAGAGCTCCATCCAATAGAAAACCTAATCTTCCCCCTTTAAGTTTCATAAGTAAATGCTCGGGTTGAGAGCCTTCTACTGAGACTATACCACCTACATGGTAAAGCCTGGCAAGCTACTGTGTTTTATTTACTTTTTATGCCAAAGACTAGTAACTATTATGGACCTCAGTTCCATAACCTGAAGAATGTTTCAGGCTCCTCCTGTCCCTGTAGCAAGTAGATGCCCTTGGGTTGCACTTGCTTGTGACAGGACTAATGGAGATGTTACTGAGTGCCCACTCGAGCAAATCGATGAACAATGGGAAGACAGTGATACAGACAGTGATTAAACAGCGGTCCTTGGAGACCAGAGTGACAGTACAGCGAGTAGGGCCTTTTGCCTTGCATGCAGCCGACCTGGATTTGATCTCCAGCATCCTGTATGATCCCTGAGCACCACTAGGAGTAATTCCTGAGTGCAAAGACAGGAGTAGCCCCTGATAATTGCTAGGTGTGCCCCCAAAAAAAATAATAATAATAGCAAAATAATAAAGTGATGTTTTAGTGGCATAAAGATCTAGGAAATGTGAAACAAAAAGCAAAAGCATATAGAAATGTAGAGGAGCAGGTACAACTCCTGTTAAAAACAATTTCCTTTAAAGAGAAAGAGAGCGAAATGGAAAGAAATAAAGAACCTGCCATGGAGCAGGGCTGGGGAGGGGGAGGGAACTGGGGACGTTGGTGGTGGGAGATGGGCACTGGTGGCGGGATGGGTGCTGCAACACTGTTTGACCAAAACCCAAATATGAACTTTATAATTGTATATCTTTGTAATTGTAAAAATAAAAAAATTTTTTAAAAAAAACAATTTCCTTTCCTTGGAGTAACGTTGATATGTGGGTCTCTAGTGGCCACAGGCACTGTGCAGCTCACCTGCAAGTGAAACCCCTATAACACATATAACTCACAAGTTTATACCTTATGGGTGAAACCCCCCACACCCCATCTACTGTGTCAGAAAAGTCTTTAATACACATGGCCACCATCTTGTGAGTCACCACAAGTCATCTTAATGACACCGACTCAGCATCTTGTTGGCCTCTATAAAGTTATTTGCAGGGGCTAGAACAAAATAAAAAGTTTTCCACTAGTCACATACTCTTTCTGTCACTTCCCAGGGGAACTTCTCTAACCATCTGTGACAGTTGATGCTGAAAAGGTTGACAATTGCTCCTGCCCACTTCAGCATCATCTACGTCCCTTTGGGTACATCTCTTTAGCTTCATAATCTCATACCCACTCTGGGATTTTTTCTTCACAGTCTTACAAGACTTTCTGAGTTTGGGGCTGTGGGGGTGGGATCCACGAATATCGTTTGAAAAAGTTCTTTGGCCCATGAGGACTCTTATCCAAAAGAGGGAATTGAGGTCCAGGTTGACAGAGTGATGCCATCCTTTCCTGTATGGGTTGTGCCAGTTCAGCAGAGAGCCCTGAAGTTTCTGAGGCTTTGGGAAGGAAGGAAGAAGAGAGGGGTGGGAGGTAGAGCCTCTCCCTCTGCTCTGAAGGCTCCGTGGCCCACACAGAAATGTCAGGCCATGGCCTAGGGCCACTCTATGCTTTGCAGAGGCCACAGCCCTCCAGGTCAGAGCAGTACAGAGCAAACAATGCTGCATGATCATGAATGAGAGTCTTGGCCTCTACTGTTCTAAACATCCAGATGCACAGAGTGAAAATACACCAAATAAACTATTTTCAAATTCTGTTGCATGCCAACCTCAACCCTTTCCCCACAGACGTGGCAAATCCAAACTTGAAATAAACAGAGGGTTTCACTCAGTTGGGAAGAAGGGATGTTGACATCTTTCTGGTCACATATTAGAAGGATGTAAAGCAGAAGTATTTGTGCTTTTAAAGAGGTGTGAGGAAGAACAGAGAGAATGTGGGAAAGCAGGTACCCACAGAAGGTGACACTGGGGGTTCCCCTGTTACTCTCCATCCTAACCAAATGGAAAACTATGGTGACAGGCTCAGGCGACCTCGGGGTTTTCCAACAGAGGCTCCATACCAGAGGCTCTGGGCAGAGACTCCTCTGCTCACATGGTCTCAGCCCTAGAGACATTTCCAGAATACTCACCCCCACATCTTTCCATATTTCTTGGAAACAACTCATGTCAAAGTCCCAAAAACCCTGCAACAAGAAACAAAGTTGTAGTAGTCATCTACAATGCTGTACCTCAACATTTCCCAAAGCCAGAACTCCTTCCAACTTTGTTTCCACCCTGCCCCCCCAACCCCAGCCCTACTAGTCTCAGGCTTGGTCCTCTATTTACTCGATTTTCGCCCATGACCCTTTTGAAATATCCCAGTGACCCACAGGGGTTCATATGGCTCCTGGCTCCTCTAAAAGGATTGAACCATCCTGTAAAAAGACAGAGATAGTCCAGGTCACCAGAAGCTGCTTCCTGATGTCCCCTATGGCTCAAAGAAGCCCTTGCTCAGAGGCATCTTGGGGGTAGCTGAGAACACAGAGGATAAATTTGAGGGGGAGGAATAAGATCAATCTGGAATGTTCTCTGAGTTCAGTAGGTATCCAGTGACCTGCCTTGTCTCCACTTCCCACCTCCCGTCTCCAAACAGAATTTGTCTGCATTTAAAAATCCC
>JAJIBD010028795.1:0-11843 GCA_021461705.1 Cryptotis parvus
TTGTTGCAGGACTCCTTTAAGGGCATTTGGCTCAAAACATTAGCACACCAAAGGGCCTAGGTGAGGTGCAGGGAGGGATTATCTAAGGACATTTAACACTCCCCTGCTTTCCATAACAATGGGAGGAAGGCCTGAGTTGCATGGGTATAAACTAGCCGGTTTTCACTCTCCCGCGCTTCTTTGGGGCTGTTGCTCGCGTGAGCGGTCGCCCTGCTTGGAAGTGTTCTTCTCCTTTCCCAAAGCCTTACACGTGGTGGTCGCCATCTTGGCCTACACGTGGCTGGGGTTCCTAGCCTGGAATCCTAAGCATCGGGTTTTTCCTTTTGCTGATTTGTATGCCTGAACCTGTGATAAGTAAAGTCTTTAAAACCCCATCGGATCCCTGAGTGCCTCATCCATTCCTCGCCGGCTTCGGAGGTAGAAGGGAACTCGCTTCCCGGCACTGTCGGGGACCCCGGCGGAGCGCCCCGACATTTGGCGCCCCTTGTGTGGGCACCACGAACATCGCCTGGTCTAATTATCATCGGACAGAGATCATCTGCCTCCGAACCGTGAGTAAAATGATGGATATCTCATGGTATAGATACATTGTATCTTTTATTGGCTCGGAACCATACATAGCCCAGTCTATAAAGTTCCTTTCTGAGAACTACTCTATCTTTTCACAAATCATCTGGGTCCTTGCGATTTTTAAACTGTACCTTTGCGTAAGGACAATGTTTAATAGAGAGAGGGAAGAAAGTAATAAATTGAATGCAATCTTAAGGGACGAGATTTACTCAGCGATTGAAGAAATAAGTGAGGATCATAAAGCTACAGGTAGACTGGTCTTAAAGCTTGAGGACAGAATTATTAAACAGAGTTTAAAATTTGAAAAGAAATTAGAAGAACAGGAAAGTAAAATTATTAACCAGATTTTAAAATTTGAGGAAAAAATTAGAAGAACAGGATTTAAAAATTCAAGGAAAAAATTAGAAGAACAGGATTTAAAAATTCAAAGAAAAAATTAGAAGAACAGGAAAGTAAAATTATTAAACAGGATTTAAAATTTGAAGTAAAGTTTGAAGAGCAGAAGAAGGATATCGATAAAATCAGCATTATCTTAGAGGAAGAAATTGACAGACAGAGAGATAGAATAGATGGACAGAAAGAGGAGGTTTGGAAGTTACACATAAGATTGAAAGAACAAAAGGAAGAAACATATAGGAAACTTGAAAACTTAAACTAAGAAATGGATGTGTTACGCAGGGAGATTTCTGATTTCATAACTTATCAATCAGGACCTAGCGCATACCCAATACTGAGGCGTGAACCAACTAAAAGCCGCTCACAAACACGCCCCAAAACTGTAGACTTGAAAAAGGTGTATACATTCCCAGCAAAAAAATCTAAAAAAGAATTCTAATGTGGCTGATAACCCAGAGGAGGCAAATTCCCAAGCTGAAAATCTCTCCAGAGTTAATACCCTCAATGGGGTAGATGTTCCTCTGCCAGATACTACAAGCTCTGATGAGGAAGAAGGGGGAGAAACAGATTAGCTCGAGTCAAAGAGCAAAAGCCCAGCAATCTTTCTCATGACCAATCTAAAGATAAAGTAAAACCGATTCATGAAGACTTAAAAATTGGAGGCAATAACCCCGCTTAGGAAGGCTTTGCGACAGGTTTGGAATATCAAGTCCTTATACTTTAAAAATATTTAGCTGATTGGAGCGAAAGTAGTCAGTGGGTATTGGGAGACTTTGAAACGGTAGCCGATACTTGTCTAAACAAATCACAGTACATGCAATGGCATATGTGGTATGCAGATGGGGTTAACCAGAATATTGACACTTTAAGAGAAAAGGAATCAGGCCATACTATAACTTTTGCCATGCTAAAAGGTGAAGGTGAATGGAAAAAAATAAAGCAAAACAAGCTGACATTACCTGAACCTATTTTAAAATTCGCTCGGGAGACAGCATTAAAGGCGTGGGAAAGAGTAGGTTCCGACCCAGAATTTCTAGGTAGCTATACAAAATTTACCAGGGTCGTGATGAACCATACTTTGATTTTGTTGGGAGATTATGTGAAACAATCCAAAGACAGGTTCAAGACCCAACCACTCAAGAAATCCTAAAACGAAACTTAGCATATGAGAATGCTAATCAAAAAATGTCGAAGCATTACTATATGGTATTAGGGGAAAAGGATGACCTCATGGGGTATCTAAAGGCCTGTAGAAATGTCGGTTTAACCTCCCATAAAACACAGGATGATATAGAGGCTTATCCCATACAGCAGGAGGATCAGGAGAGGGATGAAATGTCAGACAGCTCTAGGGGGGAGAAACAAGTCAGACAGCTCTAGGGGGGAGAAACAATAAACTTCAAAGGATAAACAATAATCGAAGAAACTATTCTAATAATCGCAGCTCCACCCCCTCGAAGGGGCCCCACCTGGACCATGCCCAAGGTGCAGAAAAGGAAAACATTGGGCCAGAGACTGTCGGTCTTGGAGGCGAAGTCAGCCTCAGGCTTCATCTGGACAGATAACCTGCTTTAGCTGCGGAAAGAAGGGACACACCCGTAGAGATTGCCCATCTCCTAAAACTATCAATACAGGGCAACATTCTAATAATCCCTTTATAGGAAATGCTACATGGACCCCCTCCCAGGTTCCACAAGCTCCGCAGGCTCAAATAACATCTATTCCTCCCCCTAATGCGGGAAACTGGGTGGGGCCAGCCCCAGGCCCAGCTGAATCCAGGGGCACTCTCCTTCATTCCACCTGCCCACTATCCTCCGGAATCAGAATCCACAGAATTACAGTCAATAAATGCTCTCTGGCCTACCCCATCAGGCAGTGACAGTCTCGACATTCTCTGCCCTAAGACTGTCAAGCAATATACCCAAGTCAAGACCCCTACATGCTAAAAACAGGGGATAAAAGGACCTGCTCCCCCAGGTAGTATGGGTTTAATTCAGGGGAGCGATTGGCTGAAATTCTAAGGGAATTATGGTGCATTTCGGACTTCTGGATCCTGAATCTCATGGAGAGATAATACTGTCAATATCTGTGCCAACTAAATGGACTTTTTAAAAAAGGGGAACCACTTGCTAAACTATTATTATTTTTTGAGGATCCGTGTAGTCAGTCCGAACACCCTACAGCTGGTGGCTTAAACAGTACCAACCATTCTGCCAACTTCATTGTTGGTTATGCAGCCACACAGAACCAAGCCCACCAGCCACCTGCTAACTATCTAGTTGGGTACACTGCCAGAATTTCTCAGGCCAAGCGGCCGGTTATACCCATCGAAATTTATAAAAAGGAAATTCAAAGGCATGTTGGATACAGGGGCAGACATATCCATAATCTCCACCAAGTATTGGCCCCTCTAACTGGGCCCCTAAAGAAAGTGTCCCATAGCCTGAGCGGGGTAGGCAATATCTCCTCCTCTCTTCTCCGACAGAGTGCCAGGTGGCTGCCGTGTATTGGCCCTGAAGGGAATGTAGCCATGGTCCAGCCTTATATAGCCCCCTATGCCTTTAACTTTATGGGGTCGAGACATGCTGGAGCAGTGGGGGGCAGTAATCCACATACCTCGTCCAACCCCCGTCGAGCACCAATTCCAGCTCTCCATAATAAGCCTAACACCGGGAGTAACCCTTTTTAATTGGGGCCGCTGTGGTTAAGCGCCCACTACCTATCCGTATTCAGTGGAAGTCTGACAAACCTATATGGACACCACAGTGGCCCCTCAATACCAAAAAGTTAGAGGCGCTAACAAATCTAGTGGAAGAACAGCTGAAATTAGGGACATATTGAGGGAAACGTTTTCAGAATGGAATTCCTCCCTGTTTTTGTAATACAGAAAAAATCAGGCAAATGGCCTTTGCTGATTGACTTAAGGAATGTAAATTCTACTATGGTCCCCATGGGAGCCCTACAACCTGGGCCCCTCTCCAGCAGCTATTCCTAAGGATTGGCCGCTAATTATCATAGATTTAAAAGACTGCTTTTACAGCATACCTATCCACCCAGATGATCGGAAAAGGTTTGCATTTTCAGTCCCTTCCATTAATCATAAAGGTCCTTTACGTAGGTTTCCAGTGGACAGTATTGCCCCCAAGGGAATGACTAATTCACCTACGATGTGTCAACACTTTGTTGATGAGGTTTTGCGACCCATTCGTGCTAAATTTCCTGGTGCATACATCATCCACTACATGGATGATATCCTGCTAGCTTGTGATAATTCCAGAGATCTCCAGAATTTATATAATGATGTAATGACAGTTTTACCAGAGGCTGGCTTACAAGTAGCTCCGGAGAAAATCCAGATGCAGCCTCCATATGAATATTTGGGCTATGCTCTTGACCGCACTACAGTACGCCCCTCAAAAGATCTCCATTAGTCAGAAAAGGCTCAAAACCTTGAATGATTTTCAAAAACTGCTGGGGGATATCAACTGGGTGCGCCCCTCCCTTGGTATTCCTAACTGTGAGCTCAGTAACCTGTTCCACACCCTTGAAGGTGATCCTGCTTTTAAATAGCCCAAGGCAGCTAACTCCTAAAGCTCAGAAGGAATTAGATTTTTTCATGAATCGGCTTCAAAAAATCTTACCTCTCCAGATTTAATCCCGGAGAAAAGGTATGGTTCTTGGTCTTCAACACTCCCGAGTCTCCAACTGCTGCTATAGCCCAATTATCTGGACCGTTAGAATGGGTTTACTTACATAACAAAGCAGAATCGCACTGCTACACCTTACCTTGAGATGATAGCTAACCTTATAATTAAGGGAAGATCAAGAACCCAAGTATTACTTGGACATGATCCCCATGTAATTGTACTACCTGACCCTAAAAAAAGAAATTGAAGCTGTTTTACCACTCAGTGAAATCCTTCAGAGAGCTTTAGCAGATTTTTTCAGGAGAAATATCTTATCATTACCCAGCTGGAAAAACCTGGGAATTTCTGAAAAGGACACCTTTTATAATTTCCACCATTGTCCGCTCCTCTCCCATTCCTGATGCTCCAGTGTATTATATTGATGGCTCCTCATCAGGAAGGGGTGGAATTACAGGTCCTTCGTTGACCACTACTGTGCATACAAATTATAAATCTGCCCAACAAGTGGAACTCGCCACCCTGATACATTTACTATCCCATGTATCTGGCCCATGTAATGTGGTGAGTGATTCTGCATATGTAGTTGGTTTACTTCCTGGAATTGTCACTGCTTCTTTTAAATGCCCATAATCCTATAATTCAGGAGCTGCTCCATAAACTACAAGATCTCCCTCCGAAATAGAACATTCCCTATATACATCTCCCCACATCCGTTCTCACAGCCGACTCCCGGGCCAATGGTTCGGAGGGAAACGAAGCAGCAGATCTCTTGGCAGCACCAGTATTTAAATCAGCTGAGGAAGAGCACCAGACTCTACATACAAATGCCCGCCGCCTTCATGCTACACCATGGCATCCCATGGAGACAAGCTAGACAAATTGTCCGCCAACTGACCTGTCTGTGCTCCTTTACATTGTACATCTCATGTAGCAGGAGCAAATCCTCGAGGTTTACAGACAAACCAATTGTGGCAGATGGATATAACTCATACTAACTTATTTCCCAACAAACCTTTCCTTCATGTGGTCATCGATACATATTCCCGGTTCATATGGGCTGTTCCTATGACGCCTGAAAGAGCTAAATCTGTTTGTTCATTTTTACTCCAGTGCTTCTCCGTCATGGGTATTCCCCATACCATAAAAACAGATAATGGTCCTGCTTACACCAGCAAAACCTTCAAATCCTTTTTGCGAGGAATGGCAGATCAAACATATTACAGGAATTCCATATAATCCACAAGGACAAGGAATAGTTGAACGTGCCCACAGAACACTTAAAACTCAGCTATTAAAGCAACGAAAAACAAGCATGCCTCCAATGGATTCTTTATCTTTAACATTATTCACCTTAAACTTCTTAAATATACCTCAAGGAGATCCCTATACCGCGGCTGAACGTCACTTTCAAGAAGATATGCAAACTCAAAAAACAGTCAATTCACCTATCTGGGTGAAAATTGATGATAAATGGATTGCAGGTCACCTCCTCATTCGGGGAAGAGGCTATGCTTTCATTTCTACAGACGATAACCCTGCCAAGAAACTCTGGGTCCCTCTGCGACTTGTTAAGACTAGAATTCTCCAAGAATCAGAAAACAACTAATTCTTTCAATATAAAGTCTTAAATTTTAAATTGCAAGTTGCTGTTTAAACTTCCTGGATTGGTTCCTTTTTAATAATGATCTTGTTTTGCAGTCTGTGATCATGGTTCATGTCTAATATCTTGCCTTACAGCCTAAATATTTTTCTTTCTTACAAAAAAAAAAAGGGTGGAAAAATGGGTGGACTCTGATCACAGTGCTCATTACAAAAATGTTTGTTAAATCAATAAAAAAATTGTTTTTCTCTAATGATTCTGTTCACAGGATGAGATATTCGAATCCAGTAAACCTGCGCTACAGTGCTCAATACTCCGGAGACTCCTAAAACAGTGCTCGCTAAAAATTTAATAATTTGCAAAACTAATTTTTCCCAATGCTCTATTCACAGGAAAAAGACACTTTCTCACCATCATTTGCCGGCTTTATATTTATGAAGCGCTTGACTCGTTACCATTTATCACCCTAAATGGGTCACATATACAGCTGTAAGATATTGATCGATCAAATGTATGTGTGCGTGGGTGTGCATGTGGTGGCCACCATTATGTTTGTGGATTAATGTTGTGTCTATGTTATGTCTCAACTACTACCTTCTTAATTTCTGACCACTACAAACCTCTATTACATTCATCAACTCCACTGCTGGATCCACTAGATTTATCAATTTTAAAATCATCAATTCTCATACTTATTTCCCTGCTCCACCCATGTTGGAGCTTCTTTATATTCTTCTCTCCATCCCAGACTTGGATCCCTACAAAGCCTTAAAATCTCTACTTGTGATTAACCTCGAAAAGTGCTTTTTGTCTCGCCTAAGCTACAGGTACAGTTACCGGTGCCAATGTTCCCTTGCTGAAGAAGCCCTGCAAGACGCCCACACCGATGTTCCAGACACCTGCTCCAGCGCCAAGACTCCTGTTCCAGAGTTCAAGATATCACACCGATGTTCCGGACACCTGTTCCAGCACTCAAGACTCCTGTTCCAGAATTCGAGATACTTGTTCCAGTGTTCCTGAAACCCAATCCAGTGTTCCTGACAATTCAACGAGTTCCTGACCGCTGCTCTCCAGAGACTCATACTCATATGATCACCGCTATTGCTGTTCCAGAAGTAGCCCCCACAGACTTTGTTCCAGACACCCGACTTTACATAAAAATATAGCAAATTGACTCTCACAAATTATGGACAGTGCAAACTATAGTCCGTTATAATCAAACAGCTAAAAACACTTTATCTTGAACTTTGCTTTGGGTCCAAAAAACAAGTTAGGATCCTAAAGTAACATGTATTATCATTTTGTAATTCGAATTGTTTTTTTCTTATCTTAATTTTCTGTACATTACTAAATATTTCTTACCTTTTCAATTTTTATTAGTAAACTAATCAGGGGAGTTGTTGCAGGACTCCTTTAAGGGCATTTGGCTCAAAACATTAGCACACTCAAAGGGCCTAGGTGAGGTGCAGGGAGGGATTATCTAAGGACATTTAACACTCCCTGCTTTCCATAACAATGGGAGGAAGGCCTGAGTTGCATGGGTATAAACTAGCCGGTTTTCACTCTCCGCGCTTCTTTGGGGGCTGTTGCTCGCGCAGGCGGTCGCCCCTGCTTGGAAGTGTTCTTCTCTCCTTTCCCAAAGCCTTGCACGTGGTGGTCGCCATCTTGGCCTACACGTGGCTGGGGTTCTAGCCTGGAATCCTAAGCATCGGGTTTTCTCCTTTTTGCTGATTTGTATGCCTGGAACCTGTGATAAGTAAAAAGTCTTTTAAAACCTCATCGGATCCCTGAGTGCTCATCCATTCCTCGGCTTCGGAGGTAGAAGGGAACTCGCTTCCCGGCACTGTCGGGGACCCCGGCGGAGCGCCCGACACACATGTAATCCCAGAATGTAAAATTTAAACATATCTATTTTAAATCTATTTACAGGAATAAAAAAGAAAGAATGAACAAGTAAAAATACCAGAATCTGTAATCTTGACTCTTTATACCCAGGACTCCATAAGCACCCACTTACAGTACATCAGCTCTACAGAACTCCAAATTGCCCTCAAAATGTTAGTTCACAAAGCAAGGTTCAAAGATGACTGAAGATGTCAACCTCTATTTAGTTAATAACAAAGATGAAATTTAATTAATGCATGCAGATAATATAGTCTGACTATTTGATATAGTCAGACTATATCATATATATGATATATATATATATATATATATATATAGTATATCTAGATATATTCGCAGTAAGTAATTTGTTCTACAAACTGTACTATATCCATCTGACTGTATTAATATAGTCTTACCTTATGTATAGGTCATATATATGATAATACATCTGACTGCATTAATATAGTCTCACATATAATATAATAGGCTATATAATATAGTCAGACTATATTAATTAATACAGTCACATGCATATAGTAAAACAAATTCACTTCCTGAATATATCCAGTTTCTGAGGCAAGAAGTAATTTTTATTCCATATTTATTTTTCCAAAAAACAAAATAAGCTTAACTATTTCATTGCCAGAGCCAGATTCACAGTTGTTATGTATTTGAGTGATAAGATAGTCAGGTGACATCCTTTCCTATGTAAATTTACACTTGTTAAAAACACTGTGATAACTGATATAAAATCAATTTATAATATGTTTGAAAACAACACATTATATTTTTTAACTTGATATCTGAAAAACATTTAAAATAAAAGTACTAATAATAAATCAATTATCTTTACAAAGAAGCAGTTTTCTCATATTTACGAGGTTTCCATGATATGCCATTGTCCAAACACAATGCAAAAATGCTAAAAAGCATCATACTTTAAAATATAGGTAAAATCTTGAGTACTATATGAGTATTAATAATCTGAAAAAAATTTCAGAGCATTACACACTATCATTACCAAGGATTTACTTAGATTCAATTGAACTATAAGATATCTCAAAGAAATAAAAATCTATCTCAGGGGCAAGAGCGATAGTCCAATGGGTAGGAATTTACCTTGCACACAGTCAACCAAAGGGTTCGATCCCAGGCATCTCCATATGGTCCCCAAGCACACCCAGGAGTATTCATGAGTGCAGAGCCAGGGAGTAACCCTAAGCATTGCTGGTGTGATCCAAAAAAAAAAAAAAAAACAAAACTATCTTAATAGAGCCAAAGTAGGGCTGGAGTAGGAGCAGAAAGACAGTACATCACAGGTAGGGCTTGCTAGTTTGCGTGGCACGCCCAACCAAGTTCAGTCCCTAACACCCGAGTATGGTCCCTCCAAAATTCCACTAGGAATGAACTCCTCAACATAAGCCTTAAATATTGGGCATCACACCCCTCAAAAAAATAAAAATTTAAAACAAAATCACATCTGATCATTTTAAGCAAATCATTTTGCTCTGATAAGATTTTTAGACATATATTTTCAGTTAAATCTTTTTTTAACATATCTTACCACATGTGTCTTTTTACGAGCTTCTCAACCTATTTTTAAAGGCTTTTCATTGAATTTTATTATGTAATGACACAAAGGCTGAGGAACATGCTATGGTTTTCGAAGTTTAACTAGGTTTGAAAGTGTTAAAGGAAGGCCAAAGAGGGTGTTTCACTGTTTGAGAACATGCTTTGCATGCAGGAAGTCTGGGTTTAATCCCAGACACCACATGACCTCGAGAGAACAGCCAGAAATGACCCTGAGCAGCGGTGCAAGGTAAAACCCCAAATCCAAAACAAAAGAAAAAGCGAAACAGTGTTAAAGGTTTCAATTTGGTAATTACATGGCTATATAAAGGTACATATCTCTCAAAGTACGTTTAAAATTCTTAATTATCAATGTTTAAAATTACCAGAATACTTATGGGGAGGAATCCAGCCTCCCAAATCCTGTTTGTAATAGGACTTTTTTGGAGAGGTTCTGAAGCCAACAAGAAGTCTCCTTTGAGAGATATTTACATGGAAACAACTCCTGTATGGGCATTTTTCTGGGGAATGATCTGATCAACAGAAGACAGAGCTAAGCAGAAGAGTTTCTTTTCTCACACCCTTTTTTCTTATCATCCTAACCAGCTTCTCTTTCTACTTCTCAAAGTCCTGTGTTAGCTAAACTATTTACTTCCTAACCACTCCTATAAAAAAAAACTCAGAGGGATACAGGATTATCTTGTGTTAATACAGTGCCCTAGCACTATAGTAATGTAGGAATAATAAGACTTGTCCACACTCTAGTCTATGACGCCTATTAAAACACAAATAATATTTAAAATCATGCATATTCAGATTTGTAAGACACAAGTTCTAATCCAAGTGAGCAATTTCTTCCCTGAACTATAATTATTTCCAGATGAAGACAGATACTGCAGTTATTTACATGCTGTTTTCCTACCAAAGTTCAAATCAGAATAGCTTGGTATCTTCATTGTTCATTTAGTCAAAGACTATTTCCATCACATTGTTTGTATACCGCAAAGAACTGGAAAAGATTTAGAAACTTAAAGAACACAGTTCTATTTTCACAAAGAACATAAGCTCACAGTCAAGTTATTTTCTGTTGTTTTTATTTTTAGGCCATACCAGTGACAGTGGGAGGCTTCCTCCATTGGCTCTAGAGCTCCAGAACATTCCTGGCAATGCTCAGGAGACTCCCTGGAGCACCAGGAATTGAACCGGGATGTCGGCCTTATGAAAGAAAAGCACTCTGCTCCCTGCAGTGTAGATCTGGCCCTAAAAATATTTCTTTTTGGGGTCCGCACCCAGCAATGCTCGAGAAGTCACACCTTGCTCTACACTCAGGAATTACTCCTGGCAGTGCTTAGGAGACAATATGGAATGCCAGGGAGTGGGACCCGGGCCAGCCACGTGCAAGGCAAACACCTCTACTTGCTGGACTATCGCTCCAGGCCCCTAAAAATAATTCTTGATTTTTTTTTAAGTTCTTTTTTTTCTGCATTTGAGCACTATCTTGCAAAGTCTTAATTATATTTTGAAGCTATCAATACTGAAAAGATAATATATTTCTAACATAACTGTAAATAAAATAACCAAAGTAAAGCATGTGCTTAACAGACAAGTGTGAAAGCTTGTTTTACATACTATCTGAATTATCATGAAAGTGGAGGATGATGCTACACAAAGACCTATTCAATGAATAATGACTAAATGATACTAAAAATAAAATATATATCTGATTGTATCAGGGTTAAGAAAGATAACTTACGCTTCGGTGTCTGATATAAAATACTGAACAATAAATTCTGTGTGGAAAGGGTAGTGTTGTGCTCTGTAACTTGGAGACTATAACATAAAATAGTGTATTGCAACACCTAGCGAAACAAACTTCCCAAAATGATTAGAACCTTGATTATGTTTATCATATTTAACCTTCTAAGCATAAATAGAGCTAGAATTAATTTCTACATGGTATCAAGATTTTACAACTAATTACTTTCCTTTTTAATGTATGAACAAAATAAAGGGCAAGTAACAAATTACAGGTACCAAGTTTACTGTATTAAAATTGAAAAACTATGGATTATACGACCCAGAGGCCCAAATTAGAAGTTCAGGTGTTAAGACACAAAGCTGGGACGGCGGCAAGAGTTTCTCTATATTATGTAACTACCCACACTAAATCCATA
>JAJIBD010028796.1:0-16282 GCA_021461705.1 Cryptotis parvus
GGACTCCTTTAAGGGCATTTGGCTCAAAACATTAGCACACTAAAGGGCCTAGGTGAGGTGCAGGGAGGATTATCTAAGGACATTTAACACTCCCTGCTTTCCATAACAATGGGAGGAAGGCCTGAGTTGCATGGGTATAATCAGCCTTGGTTTTCACTCTCCCCCGCTCTTTGGCTGTTGCTCACTGTGAGCGGTCGCCCTGCTTGGAAGTGTTCTTCTCCTTTCCCCAAAGCCTTTGCACGTAGTGGTCGCCATCTTGGCCTACACGTGGCTGGGGTTCCGAGCCTGGAACCTAAGCATCGGTTTTTCCTTTTGCTGATTTGTATGCCTGAACCTGTGATAAGTAAAGTCTTTAAAACCTCATCGGATCCCCTGAGTACTCATCCATTCCTCGCCGCTCGGAGGTAGAAGGGAACTTCGCTTCCCGCACCGTCGGGACCTCGCACGAGCGCCTCGACATTTGGCGTCCCTTGTGTAGGCACCAATAACATCGTCTGGTCTAATATCATCGGAAGAGATCATCTGCCTCCGAACCGTGAGTAAAATGATGGATATCTCATGGTATAGATACATTGTATCTTTTATTGGCTCGGCACCATACATAGCCCAGTCTATAAAGTTCCTTTCTGAGAACTACTCTATCTTTTCACAAATCATCTGGGTCCTAGTGATTTTTAAACTGTACCTTTGCGTAGGACAATGTTTAATAGAGAGAGGGAAGAAAGTAATAAATTGAATGCAATCTTAAGGGACGCAGATTTACTCAGCGATTGAAGAAATAAGTGAGGATCATAAAGCTACAGGTAGACTGGTCTTAAAGCTTGAGGACAGAATTATTAAACAGAGTTTAAAATTTGAAAAGAAATTAGAAGAACAGGAAAGTAAAATTATTAACCAGATTTTAAAATTTGAGGAAAAATTAGAAGAACAGGATTTAAAATTCAAGAAAAATTAGAAGAACAGGATTTAAAATTCAAAGAAAAAATTAGAAGAACAGGAAAGTAAAATTATTAAACAGGATTTAAAATTTGAAGTAAAGTTTGAAGAGCAGAAGAAGGATATCGATAAAATCAGCATTATCTTAGGAAGAAATTGACAGACAGAGAGATAGAATAGATGGACAGGAAGAGGAGGTTTGGAAGTTACACATAAGATTGAAAGAACAAAAAGGAAGAAACATATAGGAAACTTGAAAACTTTAAACCAAGAAATGGATGTTACGCAGGGAGATTTCTGATTTCATAACTTATCGAATCAGGACCTAGCATACCCAATACTGAGGCGTGGAACCAACTAAAAGCCGCTCACAAACACGCCCCAAAAAACTGTAGACTTGAAAAGGTGTATACACTCCCAGCAAAAAAAATCTAAAAGAATTCCTAATGTGGCTGATAAACCCAGAGGAGGCAAATTCCCAAAGCTGAAAATCTCTCCAGAGTTAATACCCTCAATGGGGTAGATGTTCCTCTGCCAGATACTACAAGCTCTGATGAGGAAGAAGGGGAGAAACAGATTAGCTCGAGTCAAAGAGCAAAGCCCAGCAATCTTTCTCATGACCAATCTAAAGATAAAGTAAAACCGATTCATGAAGACTTAAAATTGAGGCAATAACCCCGTTTAGAAGGCTTACGACAGGTTTCGGAATATCAAGTCCTTATACTTTAAAATATTTAGCTGATTGGAGCGAAAAGTAGTAAGTGGGGATTGGGAGACTTTGGAACGGTAGCCGATACTTGTCTCAACAAATCACAGTACATGTAATGGCATATGTGGTATGCAGATGGGGTTAACCAGAATATTGACACTTTAAGAGAAAAGGAATCAGGCCATACTATAACTTTTGCCATGCTAAAAGGTGAAGGTGAATGGAAAAAAAAAAGCAAAACAAGTCGACATTACCTGAACCTATTTTAAAATTTGCTCGGGAGACAGCATTAAAGGCGTGGGAAAGAGTAGGTCTCGACCCAGAATTTCTAGGTAGCTATACAAAAAATTTACCAGGGTCGTGATGAACCATACTTTGATTTTGTTGGGAGATTATGTGAAACAATCCAAAGACAGGTCCAAGACCCAACCACTCAAGAAATCCTAAAACGAAACTTAGCATATGAGAATGCTAATCAAAAAATGTCGAGCATTACTATATGGTATTAGAGGAAAGGATGACCTCATGGGGTATCTAAAGACCTGTAGAAATGTCGGTTTAACCTCCCATAAAACACAGGATGATATAGAGGCTTATCCCATACAGCAGGAGGATCAGGAGAGGGGATGAAATGTCAGACAGCCTCTAGGGGGAGAAACAAGTCAGACAGCTCTAGGGGAGAAACAATAAACTTCAAAGGATAAACAATAATCGGAGAAACTATTCTAATAATCGCAGCTCCACCTCGCAGTCCCCACCTGACCATGCCCAAGGTGCAGAAAAGGAAAACATTGGGCCAGAGACTGTCGGTCTTGAGGCGAAGTCAGCCTCAGGCTTCATCTGGACAGATAACCTGCTTTAGCTGCGGAAAGAAGGGACACACCCGTAGAGATTGCCCATCTCCCCTAAAACTATCAATACAGGGCAACATTCTAATAATCCCTTTATAGGAAATGTTACATGGACCCCCTCCCAGGTTCCACAAGCTCCGCAGGCTCAAATAACATCTATGCCTCCCCTAAGCGGGAAACTGGGTGGGGCCAGCCCCAGGCCCAGCTGAATCCAGGGCACTCTCCTTCATTCCACCTGCCCAGTATCCTCCGAATCAGAATCCACAGAATTACAGTCAATAAATGCTCTTTGGCCTACCCCTCATCAGGCAGTGACAGTCTCGACATTCTCTGCCCTAAGACTGTCACAATATACCCAAGTCAAGACCCCCTACATGCTAAAAACAGGGATAAAAAGGACCTGCTCCCCCAGGTAGTATGGGGTTTAATTCAGGGGAGCGATTGACTGAAATTTAAGGGAATTATGGTGCATTTCGACTTCTGGATCCTGAATCTCATGGAGAGATAATACTGTCAATATCTGTGCCAACTAAATGGACTTTTAAAAAAAGGGGAACCACTTGCTAAACTATTATTATTTTTTGAGGATCCGTGTAGTCAGTCCGAACACCCTACAGCTGGTGGCTTAAACAGTACCAACCATTCTGCCAACTTCATTGTTGGTTATGCAGCCACACAGAACCAAGCCCACCAGCCACCTGCTAACTATCTAGTTGGGTACACTGCCAGAATTTCTCAGGCCAAGCGGGCCGGTTATACCATCGAAATTTATAAAAAGGAAATTCAAAGGCATGTTGGATACAGGGGCAGACATATCCATAATCTCCACCAAGTATTGGCCCTCTAACTGGGCCCTAAAGAAAGTGTCCCATAGCCTGAGCGTGGGTAGGCAATATCTCCTCCTCTCTTCTCCGACAGAGTGCCAGGTGGCTGCCGTGTATTGGCCCTGAAGGGAATGTAGCCATGGTCCAGCCTTATATAGCCCCTATGCCTTTAACTTTATGGGGTCGAGACATGCTGGAGCAGTGGGGGGGCAGTAATCCACATACCTCGCTCCACCTTCCCCGCCGAGCACCAATTCCAGCTCTCCATAATAAGCCTAACACCGGGAGTAACCCTTTTTAATTGGGGCCGCTGTGGTTAAGCGCCCACTACCTATCCGTATTCAGTGGAAGTCTGACAAACCTATATGGACACCACAGTGGCCCCTCAATACCAAAAAAGTTAGAGGCGCTAACAAATCTAGTGGAAGAACAGCTGAAATTAGGACATATTGAGGAAACGCTTTCAGAATGGGAATTCTCCTGTTTTTGTAATACAGAAAAAAATCAGGCAAATGGCGCTTGCTGATTGACTTAAGGAATGTAAATTCTACTATGGACCCCATGGGAGCCCTACAACCTGGGCTCCCCTCTCCAGCAGCTATTCCTAAGGATTGGCCGCTAATTATCATAGATTTAAAAAGACTGCTTTTACAGCATACCTATCCACCCAGATGATCGGAAAAGGTTTGCATTTTCAGTCCCTTCCATTAATCATAAAGGTCCTTTTACGTAGGTTTCAGTGGGACAGTATTGCCCCAAGGGAATGACTAATTCACCTACGATGTGTCAAACACTTTGTTGATGAGGCTTTTGCGACCCATTCGTGCTAAATTTCCTGGTGCATACATCATCCACTACATGGATGATATCCTGCTAGCTTGTGATAATTCCAGAGATCTCCAGAATTTATATAATGATGTAATGACAGTTTTACCAGAGGCTGGCTTACAAGTAGCTCCGGAGAAAATCCAGATGCAGCCTCCATATGAATATTTGGGCTATGCTCTTGACCGCACTACAGTACGCCCCTCAAAAAGATCTCCATTAGTCAGAAAAGGCTCAAAACCTTGAATGATTTTCAAAAACTGCTGGGGGATATCAACTGGGTGCGCCCCTCCCTTGGTATTCCTAACTGTGAGCTCAGTAACCTGTTCCACACCCTTTGAAGGTGATCCTGCTTTAAATAGCCCAAGGCAGCTAACTCCTAAAGCTCAGAAGGAATTAGATTTTTTTCATGAATCGGCTTCAAAAATCTTACCTCTCCAGATTTAATCCCGGAGAAAAGGTATGGTTCTTGGTCTTCAACACTCCCGAGTCTCCAACTGCTGCTATAGCCCAATTATCTGGACCGTTAGAATGGGTTTACTTACATAACAAGCAGAATCGTACTGCTACACCTTTACCTTGAGATGATAGCTAACCTTATAATTAAGGGAAGATCAAGAACCCAAGTATTACTTGGACATGATCCCCATGTAATTGTACTACCTGACCCTAAAAAAAAGAAATTGAAGCTGTTTTACCACTCAGTGAAATCCTTCTCAGAGAGCTTTAGCAGATTTTTCCAGGAGAAATATCTTATCATTACCCAGCTGGAAAAACCTGGGAATTTCTGAAAAGGACACCTTTTATAATTTCCACCATTGTCCGCTCCCTCTCCCATTCCCTGATGCTCCAAGTGTATTATATTGATGGCTCCTCATCAGGAAGGGGTGGAATTACAGGGTCCTTCGTTGACCACTACTGTGCATACAAATTATAAATCTGCCCAACAAGTGGAACTCCCGCCACCCTGATACATTTACTATCCCATGTATCTGGCCCATGTAATGTGGTGAGTGATTCTGCATATAGTTGGTTTATTTCCCCTGGAATTGTCACTGCTTCTTTAAATGCCCATAATCCTATAATTCAGGAGCTGCTCCATAAACTACAAGATCCTCCTCCGAAATAGAACATTCCCCTATATACATCTCCCACATCCGTTCTCACAGCCGACTCCCCGGCCAATGGTTCGAGGGAAACGAAGCAGCAGATCTCTTGGCAGCACCAGTATTTAAATCAGCTGAGGGAAGAGCACCAGACTCTACATACAAATGCCCGGCCTTCATGTACACCATGGCATCCCATGGAGACAAGTTAGACAAATTGTCCGCGAATCTGTCCTGTCTGTGCTCCTTTACATTGTACATCTCATGTAGCAGGAGCAAATCCTCGGAGGTTTACAGACAAACCACTTGTGGCAGATGGATATAACTCATACTAACTTATTTCCCAACAAACCTTCTCCTTCATGTGGTCATCGATACATATTCCCGGTTCATATGGGCTGTTCCTATGACGTCTGAAAGAGCTAAATCTGTTTGTTCATTTTTACTCCAGTGCTCTCCGTCATGGGTATTCCCCACATACCATAAAAACAGATAATGGTCCTGCTTACACCAGCAAAACCTTCAAATCCTTTTGCGAGGAATGGCAGATCAAACATATTACAGGAATTCCATATAATCCACAAGGACAAAGGAATAGTTGAACGTGCCCACTGAACACTTAAAACTCAGCTATTAAAGCAACGAAAAACAAGCATGCCTCCAATGGATTCTTTATCTTTAACATTATTCACCTTAAACTTCTTAAATATACCTCAAGGAGATCCCTAATACCGCGGCTGAACGTCACTTTCAAGAAGATATGCAAACTCAAAAAACAGTTCACCTATCTGGGTGAAAATTGATGATAAATGGATTGCAGGTCACCTCCTCATTCGGGGAAGAGGCTATGCTTTCATTTCTACAGACGATAACCCAGCCAAAGAAAACTCTGGGTCCCTCTCGACTTGTTAAGACTGAATTCTCCAAGAATCAGAAAACAATCCAATTCCTTTTCAATATAAAGTCTTAAATTTGAGACTGCAAGTTGCTGTTTTAAACTTCCTGGATTGGTTCCTTTTAATAATGATCTTGTTTTGCAGTCTGTGATCATGGTTCATGTCTAATATCTTGCCTTACAGCCTAAATATTTTCTTTACAAAACAAAAGGGTGGAAAAATGGGTGGACTCTGATCGCAGTGCTCATTACAAAAAATGTTTTGTTAAATCAATAAAAAAAAAATTGTTTTTCTAATGATTCTGTTCACAGGATGAGATATTCGAATCCAGTAAACCTGCGCTACAGTGCTCAATACTCCGAGACTCTAAAACCAGTGCTTCGCAAAAATTTAATAATTTCCAAAACTAATTTTTCCCAATGCATCTATTCACAGGAAAAGACACTTTCTCACCATCATTTGCCGGCTTTCATATTTATGAAGCGCTTGACTCGTTACCATTTATCACCCTAAATGGGTCACGCATGTAAGCTGTAAGATATTGATCAATCAAATGTAGTATGCGTGTGGGTGCATGTGGTGACCATTATGTTTGTGATTAATGTTGTGTCTATGTTATGTCTCAACTACTACCTTCTCAATTTCTGCCACCACAAACCTCTATTACATTCATCAACTCCACTGCTGATCCACTAGATTTATCAATTTTAAAATCATCAATTCTCATACTTATTTCCCTGCTCCACCCATGTTGGAGCTTTATATTCTTCTCTCCATCCCAGACTTGGATCCCCACAAAGCCTTAAAATCTCACTTGTGATTAACCTCAAAAAGTGTTTTTGTCTCGCCTAAGCTACAGGTACAGTTACGATGCCAATGTTCCCCTTGCTGAAGAACCCCCTGAAGACGCCCACACCGATGTTCAAGACACCTGCTCCAGCGCTCAAGACTCCTGTTCAGAGTTCAAGATATCACACCGATGTTCGGACACCTGTTCCAGCACTCAAGACTCCTGTTCCAGAATTCAGATACTTGTTCCAGTGTTCCTGAAACCCAATCCAGTTTCTGACAATCCAACGAGTTCCTGACCGATGCTCTCCAGAGACTCATACTCATATGATCACCGCTATTGCTGTTCCAGAAGTAGCCCCACAGACTTTGTTCCAGACACCCGACTTTACATAAAATATAGCAAATTGACTCTCACAAATTATGGACAGTGCAAACTATAGTCCGTTATAATCAAACAGCTAAAACACTTTATCTTGAACTTTGCTTTGGGTCCAAAAACAAGTTAGGATCCTAAAGAATATGTATTATCATTTTGTAATCGAATTGTTTTACTTATCTTAATTTTCTGTACATTACTAAATATTTCTTACCTTTTCAATTTTTATTAGTTAACTAATCAGGGGAGTTGTTGAGGACTCCTTTAAGGGCGTATTGGCTCAAAAAATTAGCACACTAAAGGGCCTAGGTGAGGTGCAGGGAGGATTTATCTAAGGACATTTAACACTCCCTGCTTCCATAACAATGGGAGGGGCCTGAGTTGCATGGGAATAGACCAGCCAGTTTTCACTCTCCTCGCTTCTTTGGGGGCTGTTGCTCACTGTGAGCGGCCGCCCTGCTTAGAAGGTGTTCTTCTCCTTTCCCAAAGCCTTTCGCGTGGTGGTACGCCATCTTGGCCTACACGTGGCTGGGGTTCTAGCCTGCAGTCCTAAGCATCCGGTTTTCCTTTTGCTGATTGTATGCCTGAACCTGTGATAAGTAAAGTCTTTAAAACCTCATCGGATCCCTGAGTGCTCCATCCTCGGCCCGAGGTAGAAGGGAACTTCGCTTCCGGCACTGTCGGGGACCGCGGCGGAGCGCCCGACACACATGTAATCCCAGAATGTAAAATTTAAACATATCTATTTTAAATCTATTTACAGGAATAAAAAGAAAAGAATGAACAAGTAAAAATACCAGAATCTATAATCTTGACTCTTTATACCCAGGACTCCATAAGCACCCACTTAGTACATCAGCCTACAGAACTCCAAATTGCCCCTTAAAATTTTAGTTCACAAAGCAAGATCCAAAGATGACTGAAGATGTCAACTCTATTTAGTTAATAACAAAGATGAAATTTAATTAATATAGCCAGATAATATAGTCTGACTATTTGATATAGCCAGACTATATCTATATATGATATATATATATATATTTATATATATATATATAACTGGATATATTCAGTAAGTGAATTTGTTCTACAAACTGTACTTTATATGCATCTGACTGTATTAATATAGTCTTACCTTATGATATAGGTCATATATATGATAATACATCTGACTGCATTAATATAGTCTCACGATATAATATAATAGGCTATATATAGTCAGACTATATTATTAATTAATACAGTCACATGCATTTAGTAAAACAATTCATCCAATATATCCAGTTTCTGAGCAAGAAGTAATTTTATTCCATATTTATTTTTCTAAAAACAAAATAAGCTTAACTATTTCATTGCCAGAGCCAGATTCACAGTTGTTATGTATTTGAGTGATAAGATAGCCAGGTGACACCTTTCCTATTAAATTTACACTTGTTAAAAACACTGTGATAACTGATATGGCAAATCAATTTATAATATGTTTGAAAACAACACATTATATTACAACTTGATATCTGAAAAACATTTAAAATAAAAGTACTAATAATAAATCAATTATCTTTACAAAGCAGTTTTCTGATATTTATGAGGTTTCCATGATATGCCATTGTCCAAACACAATGCAAAATGTAAAAAGCATCATACTTTTAAAATAAAATCTGAGTACAGTATAGTATTAATAACTGAAAAATTTCAAAAGCATTACACACTATCATTACCAAGGATTTACTTAGATTCAATTGAACTATAAGATATCTCAAAATAAAATCTATCTCAGGGGCAAGAGCGATAGTCCAGTTGGGAAATACCTTGCCAGTCAACAAGGGTTCGATCCCGGCATCTCATATGGTCCTCACCAAGCACACCAGGAGTAATTCATGAGTGCAGAGCCAGGAGTAACCCCTAAAGCATTGCTGGTGTGATCAAAAAAAAAAAAAAAAAAAAAGCAAAACTATCTTAATAAGCCAAAGTAGGGCTGGGGTAGGGGAGCAGATAGACAGTACATCACAGGTAGGGGCTTGCTAGTTTTGCACGTGGCCACCCAAGTTCAGTCCCTAACACCCGATATGGTCCTCCAAATTCCACTAGGAATGAACTCTCCAACATAAGCCTTAAATATTGCTGGGCATCACACCCATCCAAAAAAAAAAATTTTAAACAAAATCACATCTGATCATTTTAAGCAAATCATTTTGCTCTGATAAGATTTTTTAGACATATATTTTCAGTTAAATCTTTTTCATTAACATATCTTACCACATGTGCCTTTGCGAGCTTACTCAACCTATTTTTGAGGCTTTCATTGATTTTATTATGTAATGACACAAAGGCTGAGGAACATGCTATGGTTTCAGTTTAACTAGGTTTGAAAGTGTTGGGGGAAGGCCAAAGAGGGTGTTTCACTGTTTGAGAACATGCTTTGCATGCAGGAAGTCTAAGTTTAATCCCAGACACCACATGGCCCTCAGAGAACAGCCAGAAATGACCTTGAGCAGTGCAAGGTAAAACCCCAAATCCAAAACAAAGAAAAACGAAACAGTGTTAAAGGTTTCAATTTGGTAATTGCATGGCTATATAAAGGTACATATCTCAAAGTACGTTTAAAATTCTTAATTGTCAATGTTTAAAATTACCAGAATACTTATGGGGGGAGGAATCAGCCTCCCAAATCCTGTTTGTAATAGGACTTTTTGGAGAGGTTCTGAAGCCAACAAGAAGTCTCCTTTGAGAGATATTTACATGGAAACAACTCCTGTATGGGCATTTTCTGGAATGATCTGATCAACAGGACAGAGCTAAGCAGAAGGCTTTCTTTTCTCACACCCTTTTGCTTATCATCCTAACCAGCTTCTTTCTACTTCTCAAAGTCCTGTGTTAGCTAAACTATTTACTCTAACCACTGCTTTAAAAAAAAACTCAGAGGGATACAGGATTATCTTGTGTTAATACAGTGCCTCCCACTATAGTAATGTAGGAATAATAAGACTTGTCTACACTCTAGTCTATGACCCTAAGCTATTAAAACACATAATATTTTAAAATCATAGCATATTCAGATTTATGTAAGACACAAGTTCTAATCCAAGTGAGCCATTTCTTCCTGAACTATAATTATTTTCAGATGAAGACAGATACTGCAGTTATTTACATGCTGTTTTCCTATTAAAGTTCAAATCAGAATAGCTTGGTATCTTCATTGTTCATTTAGTCAAGACTATTTCCATCACATTGTTTGTATACTGCAAAGAACTGGAAAAGATTTAGAAACTAAAGAACACGTGTCTACTTTCACAAAGAACATAAGCTCACAGTCAAAGTTATTTTCTGTTGTTTTTATTTTTAGGCCATACCCAGTGACAGTGAGGGCTTCCTCATGGCTCTGAGCTCCAGAACATTCCTGGCAATGCTCAGGAGACTCCCTGGAGCACCAGGAATTGAACCGGGTCGGCCTTATGAAAGAAAAGCACTCTGCCCCTGCAGTGTCTGATCTAGCCCTAAAAATATTTCTTTTTGGGGTCACACCCCAGCAATGCTCAGGGGTTTTCCCTGCTCTACACCCAGGAATTACTCCTGGCAGTGCTTGGGGACAAATACGGAATGCCAGGAATTGAACCCAGGCCAGCCACGTGCAAGGCAAACACCTTACTTGCTGGACTATCGCCCGGCCCTAAAAATAATTCTTTAAAGTTTTTTAAGTTCTTTTTTTCTGCATTTGAGCATATCTTACCAAGTCTTAATCTATATTTTAAGCTATCAATACTGAAAAGATAATATATTTCTAACACATAACTGTAAAAATGTAAAGTAAGCATGTGCTCAACAGACAAATTATGAAAACTTGTTTTTACATACTATCTGAAGTTATCATAAAAATTGGAGGATGATGCTACTAAAGACCTATTCAATGAATAATGACTAAATGATAAAAGTAAAGTATATAATACGATTGTCAGGGTTAAGAAAGATAACTTACATCAAATTGTCTGATATAAATATACTGAACAAATAAATTCTGTGGAAAGGGTAGTGTGTGCTCTGTAACTTGGAGACTATAACATAAAAATAGTGTGCAACACCTAAGCGAAACAAACCCCAAAATGATTAGAACCTTGATTATGTTTATCATAGCTAACCTTCTAATAAACATAAATAGGCTCAAATTAATTTCTACATGGTATCAAGATTTTACAACTAATTACTCCTTTTTTAATGTATGAACAAAACGAGGGGAAAAACAAATTACTGAGTACCAAGTGTTAAAGTGAAAAACTATGGATTATACATTGAGGCCAAGTAGAAGTTAGTGTTAAGACACAAAGCTGAGAACGCAGCAAGAGTTTATATATTATGTAACTACCCACTAAGTCCATACAACACAATGGTTAACTTTTGAAATATTGTGACAAATAATGCAACTGATCATTCATTAGTCATTAATTACCATTAATTAGCACAATGGTAATTAGTGACTAATGCTTCAGGACTGGAGCAATAGTCCAGCAGGTAGGGTGTTTGCCTTGCACAAGCCAGCCTAGAGTTCGATCACCCGGCATTCCATATAGTCCCCCAGGCACGAGAGACCAATTTCTGAGTGCAGAGCCAGGGAGAAACCCCTAGCATTGTCGGCGTGACCAAAAAAAGCAAAAAAAAAAAAAAAAAAGATAAATCCATTACTTCTTAAATAACTATATCTATACAGTTATTCAGAATGACCTATCTATGCTCTAGATTAAAATTATAATAAAAATGGCATTAAATGGCTTGTCACTAAACATTCAAGAGAACAGATTGTAGGACCAATAATTATGCTATCAACATACATGGAACTTAAAATCAATTCATTTTGCATACACAACTTGTTTCCCTCAACATGAGAAAAAACAGAACCAAGGAAACCCACATCCTAAGCCACAGAATAGAACCACCTGGTCCTGTTCTTATCACAGGATGGCAAAAATCATTTCAATCCCTAAATGTCATTCAGACATCCTCAAAATTTGTATAGTTTTTTTAACTAACAAAACCATTGCATCCTTCCTGAGACTTAGAACAGTCACAGGTTTAATGCAAACACTTGTATGGAGAGCTTTGCTACCACACTTAAAGGGAAAGGCCTTTAAGTGACTGAGAGTATCTCCCACTTTTTTTTCCCTTTTGTTCTGTTATCAATACAGTTAAGATGCCAGCCATTTCAAATATCCCCTGGGATCCTGGCTTCTATAAACATTTAGATAAATGTTAACTCCACAGCATTCATTCATTAATTGGAAATCAAAATTTATGAAAACAAACATTAAATATTTGATTCCGTGATGACAATTATAAGCAGTATAAGAATAGCGTATAACCCTAGGCCTTTCTTTAAAAACATATATTCTATAGGGAAAAACCGGCATTTTTTTTTTTAACCTCATTGAAAGAATGTTAAAGACATTAACTTAAAATATTAATCTGTAATAATATTCTATTTTTAAATAAGAATTTTCATTGTTTTATATACCAAAATTTATTGATTAAAAACTCAAATTCTAATAAAGTCTAGATATAGGTGTAATTTTTGGCATATCAAATATGACATGAATAGCTTGCCAGGCTCTGCCGTGTGGGTGGGATACTAGTAGGCTCTCATCCCGTGCATTTATTGATGAATCACGTGGCCGTAAAGCGGCTGTGGAAGACAGGGGAAAGATGGGCTTTTCTGCTGGTGGAGCTCTGATGAGCTGTGGAGTCGGATGTTGAAAATGGTGGCTCTGGAATCAGTATCAATTATAGACCTCATTACCATGACCTGAAGGAATGGTTTGAGGCTCTTCATGTTCTGGAGTGAGCAGATGCTCTTGGACTACACTAGCATGTGACAGGACGTCGATGCGGAGATGTTACTGGTGCCGGCTCGAGAAATCGATGATCAACGCAAGAGACAAATGATAGGTGTAATTTAACAATATACCACCACTGACACTTTATCTTTATTAAACTGATCAGAGAACATTAACAATAATTGAAAATGACTTCATGTCATTTCCAACAAAAAATTCATTTATTTGATAAAGTACAATTTGTGTTTAATAAGCGTACTAATACCGGACCAAAGCAATAGCAGAGCAGGTAGGGCGTTCTCCCATGCATCGGCGCCAACCTGGGTTTTGATCACTGGCATCCCATAAAGTCCCCCGGAACACCACCAGGAGTAATACCTGAAAGCAAAGTCAGGGAGTAACCCCTGGGCATCGCCGAGTGTGACCCAAAAAGAAAAATAGACAGACAGACAGACAGACAGACAGACAGACAGACAGACAGACAGACAGACAGACAGACAGGCCGAACAGGTAGATAAACGTACTAATACCATCCATTTTCCTTCCTTCAATTGAACCTTTTTGTTATTCAATTATATTTATTTATATATATATATATTGCTTTAAGAAGTTTTCAGTGATGTCTTAACAGAGGTTTACACATATGACATGAAAGAGAATATTGATTTTGATATTCTGAAATTGCCTTAATGTTTGCAATAAAATTAATTTCCAAAATAAATATAAAATATAAGGGCTGGAGAATAGTACAGTGAGTAAGGTGTTTGCTTTGCACATGGTAGACTCAGGTTCAATCCATGGTATCTCAAATAGTACCAAGAGCACCACCAGAGCAATTCCTGAGTGCAGAGTCAGGAGTAATCCCTGAGCACTGCTGGGTCTGACCCCAAAACAACAACAAAATGTAACATTTCACTTATATCATGTCAACCCCCCACATTCTAACCCTAGATGCATAACAGCATTAAAAGAGTTTTAAAATATACCAGTGCCTATATTCCACCCCAAATGATTGATTCACAGGTAAAGAAAGATAAGGAGTCAGGCATCAATATTTTTTCAAACGGTTTTAGATAATTTAGTCAAGGATGAGGAACACTGTTATGACCCATGATCATATGTGGTTCTGAGGAATCAAACTCAAGTCAGCCATGTTCAAGGAAGTGCCTTACCTGCTATCTCTCTGGCCATCTCAGGAACATTTCAATTGAGTTGTAATACCACTAAAACTGTCTACATCAAAAGTTCTTTAGAGGTTGATTACATGAGACTAGATAAATTATGTACTTGCCAAACACTCAGTAATTCTGTGTTTTCAATTTCAGACTATTAAATTAAAATTAAGTTTTAATTCTGACCCAACCTATCAATTTTCACAATGTTCCATTAAATTATTTTATTCTCTTTAGCCATAACACTGAGATACGTATTTTTTTTCTGTTATATTTGGTAATAAACTGGTAGGTCTTCCCTGCCCTTGCATTATTTTACTTTTCATTTATATTAGAAATGTAATGACATTTCAGTTCAATCAGTAATGTCAGGAAATTTTCACACGAATTATTAATCTGAGCTTTTATTTCTGAAAGTGGAACTGAAAGCTATCATTTAAAACACACCAACATAAACATTCCACGATCCCAATTACAAATTTTTAACTACAGGAATTCATTTAGGGACAATGAGTAATTTGTCATTCTTATCAGAAAAGTCAGACATAACTTCAAAATATCATTTGAGGGGCCAGAGCGCTAGCCCAGCGGGTAGGACATTTGCCTTGCACGCAGGCGGCCCATGCCGGCCCGGGTTCGATCCCCAGCATCCCATATGGTCCCCCGAGCACCGCCAGGAGTAATTCCTGAGTGCAGAGCCAGGAGAAACCCCTGAGCATAGCCGGGTGTGACCCAAAAAGCAAAAAAAAAAAAAAAAAAATCATTTGAGGCCCGATTTCTGCAGCAACAGCAGGTCCAATTCCACATCTCCTATTCTCTGCTGGCTCCTCCCCTTCCAGGTGAGTTTAGCCTTCTGACTGCCATCTCAGGGCCTTTGGGAACTGAAAGAGATTTCCGCTCCCTTCCAGCTTGCTCCCAGAAGCCTCTGCACATGACCCCCCATCACAATAGGTCCATCTCCACATCTCCTGAATTGTGTGTCCACATATATGGCTGCAGGACAATTGTCCTTATCACAACTCAGACTGTTCATACATACCTCAGTGTACTTCTTAGCTCATTAGTGCAAATAGTTAAGCATTTCTGAAAATATAATATTTTCTAACATAAAGCCAATATTCCTTTTAGGATAAAGCACACTTTTATAAGCCTATTTAGATTTTTCCCTTAATATCTTCTTATTTCTCCTCACTTTTGCTAAAACTGTATTTGTAGGATAAATTGCTTTACGTAAAAAATAATACTTTTTATTTTGTTTTGTTTGGGAGTTTACTCCTAGTTCTACACCCTGGAGGGCTCGGAGGATCACGCAGGGTGCCGGAGTCAAACATGGGTTGGCCACATGTAAGGCAAATGCCCTACTCGTTGTACTATTGCTCTGGCCTTAGATTTTATGTAAATTTTAAAATATATCAGGGTAGAATTATTCATACTATTAATTTTAAAAAGATACATAGTTTGGGGGGGTAAAGTTATAAATTAACAACTGATTTGCAATTCTGTGGAATTGAAGGAACTTAGCCTTATTCATATGTGTGTGTGTGTGTGTGTATGTGTGTGTGTGTGTGTGTGTGTAGAAATCACCACCTCGACAATAAATAAAAGATCTCATATTTTGGATATGAAGAAACATACAAGAGGTTGATCCATACAACTGAGCTTTCATGGGAACAAAGATGGCTGGGAGAGGCCCTTGGGAGAAAAAGTGACTTTCTGGTGATGGATGTGACATTGGGATGATGTACATAAAGAGCATAACTAACAATATTGTACATTTCAGCATCTTAATAAAAAAATGGTTTAATGAAATATCATCTGAGAGCCAGGATATAGCTCAAGTAATAAAGTACAAGCCTTGCATGTGTGAGGCACTGGATTCTAGCCCTCCACTGAGACCAGTGCCCCACACATACAAAGCATGCGTTCATTTACCTCCAGAACCCGGGCTTTGCTCTGGGTCCCACATAATAACAGCA
>JAJIBD010028797.1:0-18107 GCA_021461705.1 Cryptotis parvus
AACAGCATGGTATTGGAAAAAAACAGACCGTGGACCTATGGAATAGAATTGAGTATCCTGACACCCAACCTCAAACACATGATCATTTAATCTTTGATAAGGTGCACCAGTCTAAAAATGGAGTAAGGAAAGCCTCTTCAATAAGTGGTGTTGGGAAAACTGGGCAGCGACATCAAAAAAAAATGAATTTGGACCTGTGCCTAACACCATGCACAAAAATCAGATCAAAGTGGATTAAAGATCTCAATATCAGACTTGAATCCATAAAGTACATTGAAGAAAATATAGGAAAAACCCTCCATGACATTGAAGCTAAAGGCATCTTCAAAGATGAAACATCACTAACAAAGCAACTAGAAGAAAAGATAAACATATGGGACTACATGAAACTAAAAGCTTCTGCACCTCAAAGAAACAGTGACTAAGATACAAAAGCAGTCCACAGAATGGGAAAGAATATTCACCCAATACCCATCTGATAAGGGGTTAATATCCAGGATATATCAGGCACTGGTAGAACTTTACAAGAAGAAAACAAACAACCCCATCAAAAAATGGGGAGAAGGAAATGAACAGAAACTTCAGCAAGGAAGAAATTCAAATGGCCAAAAAACATATGAAAATGCTCATCATCACTAATCATCAGAGAGATGCAAATCAAAACAACAATGAGATACCACTTTACACCACAGAGACTGGCACATATCCAAAAGCAAGAACAACGAAGTGCTGGCGTGGGTGTGGGGAAAAGGGGACACTTATCCATTGTTGGTGGGAATGCCGGCTGGTACAGCCTTTCTGGAAAACAATATGGACATTCCTCCAAAGACTAGAAATTGAACTCCCCATTTGACCTAGCCATACCACTGCTGGGAATCTACTCTGGGAAGCCAAAAAATACGCAGTGGAAACACCATCCCTACTTTTATGTTCATAGCAGCATTATTCACAATAGCCAGAATCTGGAAGCAACCAGAGTGCCCGAAAATCGATGACTGGATAAAAAAAGCTTTGGTACATCTACACAATGGAATACTATGCAGCTGTTAGGAAAAATGAAGTTATAAAATTTCCTACAAATGGATGGACATGGAGAAGATTATGTTGAGCGAAATTAGCCAGAAGGAGAGAGACAGATACAGAATGACTGCATTTATCTGCATAGCATAAATATATAGGTACATATTATGATACCAATATCCATGGTCAAGTGAAACATATATCAGGAGGTCTCTGTCAAAGGTGGAAATTATCACAAACGTGTGGGAGTCAGAGGCTAGGTAAGACAGAAAATGGAACAGTGTGCTAACAATTGCCGAGGGTACTAATGCCAACCTAGAACTGAGCATTAAATAGAGGCAAAAGAGGATAGACATGACAACCCTTTACTGTAAGTTCTGTAATCCATAGTCTGAGGGGAAGGAAAAAGAGAAAGAGAGAGAAATGGAAAGAAATAAAGAACCTGCCATGGAGCAGCTGGGAGGGGGGAGGGGAACGGGTATATTGGTGGTGGGAGATGGGCACTGGTGGCGGGATGGGTGCTGCAATACTGTTTGACCAAAACCCAAATATGAACTTTTTAATTGTATATCTTTTGTAATTTTAAAAATAAAAAAATTAAAAAAAAAATGAAAAAAAGAAATGGAGGAGACCAAGAGTGCTGTTTTACATCAAGGGGTGGGTATCCAGAAGCCCTTTCTAAGGAGGTTAACTATTTGAGCAGAGACTTGAGTCAAGGAGGAAGGAAGTTAGCATTGAGCAGAGGCAAAACTCAAAGCAGGGGCCTGGGAAGACGCTCCCTTCCTCAGGAAGGAGCACAAGGTGGGACCAAATGGCTAGAAAGGGGCGGAAGGGGGAATGGGAGGAAGTGAAATCAGAGGGGAGCTTGGCTCGGTCACAGAGGGCTTAGTGTCTGAGGATGGGGTTCTCAAGATTGTTCAGGTAGGCTGCTTTAGCATAAATAAACGCATGAAAGCCAGTTAGAAAAGTGACTCCTCACCTACCCTGAACGAGACCCACAGGTGGAGCAGGTGGGCAGAGATGGGTAGCCCTTTGGCTCATCAGGTCTTTCCTAGTTCATTGCTTTCCTCCATTCTCAGCTTCTGAATTTTATTCCTTAAGAGTTGAAGTGTCTGGGAGGTTTCGGACGTTGAGCATTTGCCCAGTTCTGGCATCACCAACTAAAATATGCATTTGAAGAATGTCCTGAAGCATACAAAGTGTTTATTTTCCCTAACCAGGTGCATAAACACATAACAGAAAGGAGAATTTCCCTTTTGAACTTTTGAATTCATTTTTCTTTGCAACTGAGCAGTGTAGTAAGCTGGCGGCTAAGATGTTGTTGCCGGGAGTGAAGGGTTTCCAAGCACAGAGGGTGGGAAACAGACTCGGTACTCACATTGTGGCACAAGGCACCTGGCATACATTGTAGGCACTCCTGGGTTTTCCTGAGAAGGCACAACTAAGTAGTGGATAGGGAGTAATTACATCACTGGGTGCCATTCTAGGCGCTGGGGGATAGAGATCCAGGATTTATCCAAAGGCTTCACCTGTGGAACTGTCGCAAAAGCCTCGTATCGGATCTTTTCATATTGATTTATCAGCCACAAAACAACATTTTCACATATGGTCAATTCAACCTTTTTTGAGCAGGAAGTTCAGGAGACCCAGAAAACAGGAACCCTGAAGAGTTCCCCAAGGCTGCTATACTGTCCCTGCCCATCCTTGGCACACAAAGTGCTTTGTGCCATTTGCTTAGTGTAAACCACTTGGGCCAGGCTGGGATGGGCTGAAGCATGAATGATGTAATTGAGTTTGTAGGCACATTCCCTCCATTCAGCACTCTGACATGGGGCCATGGATGGCCTATAGCACCACTAAAGACTATCGTCACTGAACTTTGTCTCCAGGATCATCCACAGCCACCCTGCAGCAGTTTTTTTCAATCCGGCCCAGGTATGCTGAACCAGAGACTCTCAGACATGGGGCAGAGCTGCTACTTGCTCTCCCTGTGCCCAGCTGCTCATGAGGTGCCCGGGAGGCATGGCGGGTTCTAGCCCTGGCCTGCCACCCAGCAGAGCCTCACAACAAGCCAGACCACCCTCCCTTCTCCATGGGGCCCTCCATTTTCCACATCCAGACTTCCCTCGTCACAACTCCACCCAGCAGACCAGACTATCACAGCCCGTCGCGCGGCCGCTTAGTGGCTGCGCGGTTCATCAATATATGCTTTATTTAGAGGTGACTACAACAGTATGCCACCTGCACGGCAAGCCTGGCAAGCTGCTCGTGTAGTATTTTATATGCCAAATACCAGTAACATTTATATTAGGTCATTCCGTGACCTAATATAATGGTTTGAGGCTCTTTATGTTCCTGGAGCAAGAGGATGCCTTTGGATTCTACTAGCATGAACCAGGACATATGGAGATATTACTGGTGCCCGCTCTAGCAAATAGATGATTAACGGGAAGATAGTGATATTGATAGTGATAGTGGAAAGTGTGACTTTAAATGAAAGGAGGTCTAATGAAGACAGATCTTAGAAGAACGATATTTTTGTCCCACTTGGCCAGGACATTTCCTTGCCCTCATCAATAACAAAACAACATTGGATGAAGAGATAGTTTTTGATTATGTTGGTTTCCCCAGGGCTGCTGTAATACCACACACTGGCAACCTAAAACAACATAAATTTCATCCATTTTATTTCTGGTACTAGATGTCCAAAATTAAGATGGCGGTAGGGCTATGTTTTTCTTTTGCAGCCTCTCTCTCTCTCTCTCTCTCTCTCTGTGTGTGTGTATGGGTATTGGAATCCTTCCTTCAGCAGCTCTCAGTACAAAATACCTCTCAGTGATGTAATGATTATAGGATTCTATGAACTGGGCTTTATAGATAGAGCAGGAGTTCTCTACAGGTGAGGAAGAAGAAGTGGACATACCACAGAAAAGTGCAATAGGATCAAGCATGTTCTGCTAGAGTTTGGTCCATATCAAGGGTTTGGGTGTGACTAGTGCGTTAACTATTACCCAAAATCTATTCTCCTCTTCTTTCTGTTAGAAATGCCACACTCCTAAGTTTTCTCCAGACACACAGCCTATGAGCTATAGACGGCATTACCCTGGCTGCAAGTTCAACTTATCTGCTTTAATTATCAACAGTGGAATATGTTATTATTATTTCTTCTAAAGGAGCAGACTAGGTTTCTACTTATGTGAACAAAAGTATGGGCAAAGCAACTACCTAATTCTGGTCGTGACCGTGAAAGCAAAATACAAAGGGGCTGGTGTAGCAGGAAGGGGAAAGAATCTAGATTCCTGGACTCTAAATTTCTATAACATTTTATATGTTCCTGGAGTGAGCAGATGTCCTTCAGGCTACTAGCATGTGACAGGACGTATGGAGATGTTACTGGTGCCCTCTCGAGCAAATTGATGAATGACTGGAAGATAAGTGATACAAGAAATGATTTAGAGCAGAGTTACTTGTCGGCTCAAACCTTTTCTCTTTGATACCAGGTAAGAAAGAAGAGGAGAATGGATAAGAAACCATTATCTTATCTAACTGGATGAAATTTTGAAATGCTTCCTTATAACAAGTTAGCCTGTGACCTAAGTTTTATTAGATAAGAACCTAGTCTAAATCTCTAGGAATATTCATTATTTTGATTAATTTGATCTTGGTCTCAGGAGAAGAAAGAAAATGGAGTAATGGTGTGGTGGGAGTAGTTTAATCTCAGGAGACAGGGAGAAGCTACAGAAGCTTTATATATATATTCTTTTGTTAATTTGTTATTCAACAAATATTTATCGGACACAGGCCAGAGCATTCACCAAAACCAGCCAGTTATATTTTTTCCCCTGCTTTCCTTTTTCTCATCTCACTTATCACTATCTAAAATTATATGATATATCTTGAGTGTAGTAGTATTTACCAGAAGAAAATTTATAGCCTTGAGAGGGGAACGTTATCTAGTCTCTCGTAAGAAGAAATATAATGTGGGAAGTGAGGTGAATTCATGGGAATAGTATAAATCACCTTCTGGAGAAATAGAGTAACTAGAAGAAGGAGCTGACAATTCCTGATGAGGTCTGTGTTCTGATGAGTTTTGGGGATGGGTGAGCCAAAACACAGTTGGAGTTTGGTGGAAAAGGGCAGAGGGGACAATAGTGACTGATGTGTGGGGGGGCTCCCCCTTTCAGCATTAGATTGCTTAGGTATGGGGCATTGCTTGGAGGGATAGTGAATACAAGCCCAGTGTAAAGTCAACAGCAGAGCTGACAGGGAAGTCAAGGCATGTGGTGGGACTGAGAAGGACCTTCCAGTAGATGTAGTATGAATTTGTCCCTGGATGCCTTTGAATCATGTATACAAGGGGACTGACCTAGAGTTTCTATGCCTTATACACTTGTCATCTCTCCCACCATTTCAATTGTCTTCTCTCCCACTCTGTCAAGCAGGGACAGCTCATGTGCTCTCCTCTGCCTTCTTCTTTCATCTGACTGCAGGGGACCCAGGTGCATGAGCTTTGATTTACTGCCTGTTCATTGTTCATCCCTCTCCTCTCCCCTCACACTACAGGGGAGCTCTCTGCAGGTGAGGGCCTTCCCTGTCTTCCCTCAATGCTGTCTCCCTCACACACAAATGAGGGATTCTATATAAGGGAGCCTACACACACACATACACCACTAGTATCACTTGTATCACTTGTCTTCCCGTTGTTCATCGATTTGCTTGAGTGGGCATCAGTAACATCTCCATACGTCCTGTCACATGCTAGTGTAGCCCAAGGGCAGCTGCTCACTCCAGGAACATGAAGAGCCTCAATCCATTTCTTCAGGTCATGAGAATGAGGTCTATAATTGTTACTGGTTTTTGGCATAACAAATACGACATGGGTAGCTTGCCAGCCTCTGCCATGCAGGTGGAATACTCTTGTAGTAGCCTCTCATCTAGTGCATTTATCGATGAACTTCAATGGGGGAGAGATCAGCTTTTCTCATGGGTGGAGTTTGATGAGCTGTGGAGTCTGGATGTTGAAAACGGCAACCCCTCATGGTGTGGCGGTTCCTCTGGTTTCTTGCGAGGCTCTGCTGGGATGGCGGGCCAGGGGCTAGAAGCTACCTTCCCTCCTGGGTGCCTCATAATCAGTTGGGCACAGGGAGAGCTGGTAGCAACTCTGTCCCGTGTACCTGAGTCTCTGGATCAGGCATACCTGGGCTTGAAATAGACTGCTGTAGGGTGGGACTCTGAGGAGCAGGGCTTGTCAGATATATGTGTATATATTTATATGTTGTATATATACACATATATATGCATGTATATTTATAAGTAGATGAATAAAGTAGGCTTTCAAATCACTGAAACAGCAGCCAGTTCCAATAATTCAAAGAAAGGGAGAACTAATGTGAAATGGAGAATTTAGAGGGAACCATATTTTAGGATCACAGTCATGAAGCCAAATTGAAGACAAGTTTCTAGGTAGAGGAGAATTCAGTCATAAGAGAAAAGAGAAAGCACTTCAGACAGGGAACAGATTGTGTTAAGGCCTCAAAGACGGCAAGAGTTTCCTGAGTTTTCTGGTAAGGGAAGAGAAGGGGCTGACTCCAGAAGGGGCTGACCGGCATGCCATCAGAAAGAGCTAGGATGTAATTTAAAACTTATTCCTCCTCTGTGTTTAGGGAAACATGGAATTTTGCTTGACATCCATGCAGAAAATAATTCGGAAGCAGCAAGAATGTATAGGAGAGAGGCATTAATGGATGATGTCAGTGTCCTACAGGAGAAACAACATTGTAATGGACAAAGTCATGGCTATGAATTGGAAAAGATGTAGGTAGATTTATTTAGTGCTTGGTGAGGGATTTGATGTAGGAGGTGAGGGAGAGAGGACTCAAGGCTAAGGTATTAGCTTGTTATCACTGTGCACTGTGATATATCCATATTCACACTTTTATTTAGTGGCTTAAAGCCACAATCGTTGTTGTATGGCCTCTTGCTTCTGTGACTTAATGACAGGTTGACTGGAGTTATGTGGATCCCCCAGATTCAGTTGGACTTGCCCAAGCCTTTATGGATTGGTAGGTATGGGAGAAACTGGGTGCTCCTTTGCAATCCAGTTGGTCCAGATTTGCAAAGGCAAGGTTCTTGATTCAACTGAAGCACTCAGTTCCTCCTAGATTCTATTTTTGCTAATGGCCCAGACACAAGGGATAGAAGCAGACAAGAACATCTCAAGCCTGCATTTCATTTGTTGGTGTTTTAATGGTCAACAGAAATTCTCAACAGGACCTTTGAATTTTGCTTTAGCATCATGGGAAGGGGTTGCTGTCTGTGAGTGGGTCCAATGTATGAAAAGCAGATGTGGGGCAAAGACTTCGGACTGTTGATCTCTTATACTGGGCTAGTTTCTTGGTATCAGACCCCTTGGTCCACTCTGAAGAATCTTCCTCTCTTTCAACCTGAAGGATAGGACTCTCATTCAATTTTTCTTGGACCTTTTGAGAACTGTTCACGCAATTTGGCTTTCCTCCAGAAGCAGGGAGGATAAAGGCATCCCACAGGGTCAGTGGGAAGTGTCACCCCCCCCCCTTTGAATTTGTCTCAGCAATTGAGGGGTGGAGGCTGGATGGAGAGTCTGACCATGCAATAGTGGGCGACTGTTGACTGTGGGCCGCACAAGTGCAGGTTTACAAAAGCAATTGAGAAAGGCCTTGGCTGAAACCCGGAGAATATCTGCAGCTTAAATACTGGAGCGATTATATCATTTGTGGGGCTTTGCAAACTAATTTGTTTGCTGCCTTTTTCAATTTGCCATTCAGTTTCCATGGTTTCACGGTTGGTCAGAGATGGAATATTTAAACCCAATAGACAAAGCTTGGAGTTGAATAGCTAAAATGGCTGTGGAATTGTTTTATAGCACAGACTGGTGGAAAGATGAATATCAGGGGAATCCTGAGTGTTGGAGGTGTATCCTGACCTAGCCAATCTCATGCAAAATTCCTTCTCCGAGTCTAAAGCTTTCCATCCTGATGTGGTCTGAGATCATCAGAGTTTCTTCCTAGTTCTTTCATAAAATGAAAGTTCTAGTTCCACAGTTACAGTAAGAACTACAGATATAATAATAGGCCGAAGAAATAGCAAGAATAATAGAGCTCCTTCTGAGATGAATTTGTGCCTGTAAGCATGAGATCCATCATCTCATTGAATTATCAGAATCAGCATGTGAGAGGGAGAGTTTAGTACTGGCACCATTAAAAAATCCTTTTTAATTAGTAAAAAATATATTTTTTATTTATTTAAAACATGTTTTTCACACCAGACTGTTGCAAATTTATTTATTCATTCATTTTTTATTATAAATATACCACTGTGAGATATAAAATTACAAAAATGTTCATAATTGGGTCTCAGTCATGAAGTGTTACAGCACCTGTCCCTCCACCAGTGTCCCATTCCCACCAACAATGTCCCACCAACAATGTGCCCTATAACAACCATAGGCCAAAGCCCATCACCCACTCCCCATTTCACATCAGTCCTCCCAGTTTGTTGCAACTACAATGATCATTACAATGTATTTATGGGTAAGATCCTGGAAAGGGCCTGGCCCTAAACTCGATTATTATCTAAGCCTGTCATGCGGCTGCTTTGCGGTTGTGCACTGTGGGTAGGAGCCAGTGCAGCTGTGCATCTGGCCAGTCTCTTCTCCAGTGTTACTAATGATAGTTGTGGGGCTTGTAGCCATGCCTGCTGGGTCACTGGAGGTGGACCGGATGAGGGGAGGGACCCCAACCCCCCTCCAAGCCTGGTGGGGGCTACAGCAGCCCATGTGTCCGCCAGCCCTAGGAGCTGTGCTGAACCCAGCCAGGGACTGAGCCAGTTTCATCCTCTTGTTGCTACTGCTCCAAGTGGGTAGGAGCTGGCACATATGTCTAAAACAATTTTTTAAAAAATTAAATCACAGTGAGATAAGCAGTTACAAAGTTGTCCATTTTATTTTATTTATTGGCTTTTTGTGTCACACCCGGTGATGCTCAAGGGTTACTCCTGGATCTGCACTCAGGAATTACTCCTGGCATGCCAGTTTTGCTGTGGATGTTTAACTTACATTCCTGAGGCAGCTCAGATGCTGAGCCTGGCATTGTGTAAATCTGTGCTGTTGGTAGCCCTCTGCTTGTCTGCTTATCCTGGTGAGGATTTGACCTTGTGCCTCACCTTATTTTTGTGTGTCCCCACAGGAGAATTCACTAACTCTGAGCTTTGGCAGGACATGGGCACCAGTTGGGGAGAGCTTCTGGGTGAACTTAACCCTACTGTGGAATGTTTCTGCTTCCTCCATCAGTCTCACTCTACCCCTATCCTTTCGATTTATCACTCTACTTTCAAAGCCATTTCTCTCTGCTGAACTTGCCTCCTTCCCTCAGAGCACTTTATCCCTCTTGTACAGCAACCAATGTTGTCCACTGCTCAAGGATGTGTGTTGCAGGAGGCTGAAATGCATAGCAGGTACTCATGGGAGCAAGTCCTGGGTTCCAGTAGGTAAGGCTGTATTTTCCCAGAAGAACAAACCCTTTACTTTATTCATTAAAAGATAATGATTTTTTCACTAGACTGTGGGCCCACTGAATCCATATCTGCCTTTTTCTAATTTACATGAAATTGCGAGGGTAGAAGAGTAGACCTGAAAGAACCAGCATTAAGGCCACAACCTGGGTTTAAAGACATTTCTCTGAGTCTACAGATCTGGTATTTTTTCAGCATTCTCTTCACAAAAGGTACATCTTGGTATATTTTGACTTCCATGTATGATAGATTACAGAAATGCGTGTCCTGAGCAAAGAGAGATTTGCTTTTATGAGACAAGATTGTAAAGAAATCATGTCCTGAGCAAAGAGAGGTTTGATTGTAAAGAAATTATGTCCTGAGCAAAGAGAGGTTTGCTTTTATGAGACAAGAAATGCAAAATTAGGTGTTTTAGATATGATTAGATGCCAGGGGTCCCTTTTTGCCATCTAACTCTGCCTCTGGCCTCAGAATCGTAAGGGGGCTGCCACACATCCAGCCTTCACATCATGGATTCCAGGCAGGAAATATTGGGAAAATGCAAAATCCTGTTAAACTGGTCTCCTTTTATCAGGAAAATGGTATCATTCTCAGAAACTTTATTCTCAAAAATCTCATTGGCTAGAATCAGGTTTCATGGCCAGGCCGATTCAGGGAGGTTTGTTGATGAAAACTTTATTCAGGCACATTTCCACATTAGACTAGTTTGGGGTTGTTTGATGAAAATAGGAGAGACTAAGTCCCATGGACTCCTTGCAGTGTTGAACAATTCCTTGAGTATACTGTTGTGGGTAAGTTGATATTTGACTGTTTTGGTGATCTTTTTTGTAGGGGAGTTGGATCACATTCAACAGTGCTCAGGGATTACTCCTGGCTCTGTGCTCAGGGATCACTATTGATGGTACTTGTGTGACCATGTGTGGTGATGAGATTGATCCGCCTCTGCTTCTTGTAAGGCATACACCTTGCCCGCTGTACTATCACTGCCTCTGAGATACTTCACTGTCTCTTCTGGGTGACAATATCTGGAAGAGATTGCATGACACTGAGAACTGCTATGGCAAAGTAGGATAGGACTGTCTTGGCCACAGATGCTTGTGGACACACACACACACACACACGGCACACACATATGCATGCACATATCCACATTCACCACCTGGACACACCCAGAAAGTGTGCTCACTGTTATCACACAGACAGCCCGATGGATGCACAGAACATAGCTCAGCTTTTATTCATTAACTTTTCAACATAGAGCATCTCTGCTCCCCCCAGCTCCACGCGCCCCTTCATTAGGGTCCTCCTGTCTATCACAGGGGGAAGAAATTCAAGATTCTGAGCCAAAGACGGATCTGAAAGAGGTGCAGATTGCCTCTATACCGTCCTTCACTACCCAGATTCTACCGTCCTTCACTACCCAGATTCCTGCCTGCTACGGGCAAAGCATTCAAATGTGGCATTGTCTAAGGCGGAAGAAATTACCCATTTACAAACCTTTGCTCGCTTGGAATGTGGCCTGCTGAGACCTCAAAAGTGTCTCTGCTGTGGATGCCAGACCTCCTAGGAGTGAGGGAGGCAGGTTGGCCGGATCTATAAATGGAACTTGAAAAGCCTTCATGGAGACATCACCTGCTGACATCTCAGCAGTGGGTGTCCCGTAAGCAGCAGAGGCTACCTCTGCTCGAGCTTCGGGGCAGGTCCAGGAAGCCCAGGACCACACTGCTGCGTGGGGATGAAAGCCTAAGTGGCCACTGCAGGATGCAGAGATGTGTGGGAGCCCAGCTGCTCCCCACGGCTCCTGCTGTGACTGGATCCTGTTCAGACAATTTCAGCGCATCGCCTTCTCTTTGAGAGAGAGGATTTCCAGGATGCAGCATCTCACATTCTGCCACCTCACCTGGGAGAAAGTGAACTCGAACCATCTTTAAGCACAGATACCAAATGCTGGGTCATGCTCTGTCATTCAGGGAATGGGAGTGATGGATTTACTCAGGCGACGGTGCCTGCCCCATTCAGGTGATCTTTGGCACCAACGTGGAAGGGCAGCTTTGCATGTATACTATCTGGATTTGATCCCTGGCACCTTGAACACTGCCAGGAATGATTCCTGAGCATTCAGGCGTAAGCCCCTAAGCACAGGTGGGTGTGGCCCCTCCAACAAAATAAAAGAAAAGAGAACAGAGATGTCTAAACCAAGTGAGAAATAAAGATGGACACATTGGTTCAGGGATCCAGGCTTCCTAAGGCTGGTCTTCAGGACGGGACTTCCTGTCTGGTCTGGACGTGGAGGTTCATTAGCCCCTTCAGTTAAGGGAGCATAGGGGTTTCTGGGGGACTTTTGAGGGTCACTCCAGGACCGGGCCCACATTGTTGCTGACTTGATTCCAAGGTCTTACTCATCCTTGATGCAGCAGTTCGGCAGTCAACTGGGGTCCCAGGGTAAAAGCAAGGCAGACAAGTGGACTGTTAGTGGACTCTGCAATCCCACAGCTTTCAGAATGCATGAAAGCAGCAAACAAGTCAACGATAGAATCCGACTTTCCTGGATGAACTTAATGTAATAAATAGCCCGGTTGACTTGCAAAGAGGCGTGCCTGAAACTGAGATGATGCTATAATGTAGTTACTTCAGAGGGGGTGGAGCAAGGGAAGGAGGGGAGAGGGAGAGAGTAAGGGAGGAGGGAGGGAGGCAGAGAGAGGGAGGAAGAGGAAAAAAGGAGGCCAAGGGGTAGAGAGGGAGAAGAGGGAGCAAGATACCATCTATTATCACAGACCCCTGCATTTGTGAAGAATCTTCTTCTTGCCTGTTATAGAGGCAGACTGGGATTGGGGCTGGGGAGGCTAAGTAGGGACTCTGGTGGAGAGTTTGGTGGTGGAACACTGGTATGCCTGAAACCCAAACATGAATAATTTTGTAATTCACACAGTGACTAAATTAAAAAAAAAGAAGCTACTTCTTAGTTAATGGCTGGTGGGTTTCTTGTCCCTCACGGCTTCCCATTCTGTCCCTATTAGCTTGTTCCTTAAGATATAAAAGCCAGAGGAATGAAGTTCTAGGCACCTGGACTGGGAAAGATCTGACAGTCTGTAGTACTTTGTATGTTGACCTCTCCTGGTAGTGAAAGGGACTCAATGCTGGTGTCCTCAATGCATAGAAAGTCTTCTTCTTCTTTTTCTTCTTCTTCTTCTTCTTCTTCTTCTTCTTCTTCTTCTTCTTCTTCTTCTTCTTCTTCTTCTTCTTCTTCTTCTTCTTCTTCTTCTTCTTTTTTCTTCTTCTTCTTCTTCTTTTTCTTCTGATTCTTCTGATTTTTTCTTCTGATTCTCTTCATCTGATTCTTCTTCTTCTTGTTCTTCTTCTTCTTGTTCTTCTTCTTCTTCTGATTCTTCTTCTGATTCTTCTGATTCTTCTTCGTCTTCTTCTTCTGATTCTTCTTCTTCTTCTTCTTCTTCTGCTTCTTCTTCTTCCTCTTCTTCTTCTTCTTCTTCTTCTTCTGATTCTTCTTCTTCTTCTTCTGCTTCTTCTTCCTCTTCTTTTTCTTCTTCTTCTTCTTCTTCTTCTTCTTCTTCTTCTTCTTCTTCTTCTTCTTCTTCTTCTTCTTCTTCTTCTTCTTCTTCTTCTTCTTCTTCTTCTTCTTCTTCTTTCTTCTTCTTCTCTTTGTCATCTTCTTTGTCTTCACAAGACAAACCCTAATCACTGTGCTGTTGCTGGAGGGGGCCTGTCTTGTGACTTCTAAGCTCAGGCTTGGGTTGGTTTGGGCTTTGATCTTCCTCCAGTGTCATTTCCTGTCTACCCACAGGTCCTTTGAACAAACTCTTCCTGTTTTCCCAAAAAGCGACAGGTCTTTTGCTACCTGCCCCACCCCCCCACCCAACGCCACCCTACTTCCTGATAAGTGGCATTCCTGTTTTGTCTATTCTACAGTGGGTAAGGGGCTGCTTAGGTCCACGACCCATGCCATACCTAGACTCTGGAAACAGTTTTTAAAATTTTATTTTTGTAGTTGTTGTGGTCTTTGGGCCACAGCCAGAGGGTGCTCAGGACTTACTACTCCTGGCTCTGCACTGGGGAACCCTCTGGGGTGCTGGGGATCAAACTTAGGTTGATCACATGCAAGGAAAGTGCCCTACCCATTGTACTAGCACTATACCCCCTGAAAATAATTTTAATAGAAAAATTAGAGAGCAAAAGTTTGGGCTTGAATTGACTACTATTTTAGGCATTATTATTATTTTTTTTCTTTGTTTTGTGCTATTTCCTGTCAGGGAGAATTCTACTTAGTACATTTATCTGCTTTGGATAATAACAGGGTGTGTATGCGTGGAGGCCTCTTTTAAAAATTTGTGCCTGGGCCAGGTTAGCGCTTACAGAAATTTAAGATAAATAATGCCTTTTCGTTTTTGATCCCCCTGGCTCCATTGCTCTATCCACTGGCACGCTCTCATTTCCAGGCCCTATCCCCTGCTGCTGCAATTTTTTTTCTGTACAATCGCCCAGTGGTGTTTCTGGCCAGAGCTCATTTTATGGAGGTGGAACAAATTAAAAGTTAACAAAACCAAACAAATATTTATTCAACACCCACATTTTCTTATTAGGCCCTGAGAGAGGGTGTTACTTGCCCTCATTTTTCCATCATCCAGCATTTGTGCTTTCTCTTGTAATCACCTCTGGTGTAGCGCTGATAGCACAAAGTTGGGTGTATGTGTGTGTGTGGGGGGGAGGATGCTTAGACTTGGGGGAGAAAAACTGTCTGCGCCCCATCTATTTCCAGACCACTAAAAACAGAGATATGCCAATCTACCCAGACTAAACCCTCTTGGGTACAAGACTGAACCCCTCTTTAGGAAGCCAGAAGACGATCTTGAAGGGGGGGGGGGCTCTGGCTCAGAGAGGGTCTTCCTGGCCTTCCTTGGGGAGGGAAATGGGACTAATAAATAGTTCCTGAGCAGAGATTTCAGAGCTAAGCCGGAACTAGCTTCCTGTCTAGAGCCCCGGTGAAAGTCTCTTATGAGCAGCGCTCAAGCAGCAGTGAAGGGGAGGTGACCATCTTCACCTCCTGGCTCCAGCCTCTGTGGTCGTCAGGGTCCAGGGTGTCGCTGTTCCTGTTTCAACCCTGGACCCCCCAAGTTCTATGCTGCTGACACTGCTTCCCTAGAGAGGCGGCTGCAATCCCCCAACCCACCCATAGGGGCGCTTCGACAAAAGTCACAATGATCCAGTTCCCAGACTGCTGGTTCACACTCATCCTTTTAAAGCAATTTCTGGGCCCTCTGTGAGAACAGCTGTCCTCCGGTTTACCCTCTGAAACACGAGCGACCTGGGGAGTAGCCCCTAGCAACCTCCTCTATGGGATCCAAGCCATTATAGTGACAAGAGAGATAGAGATAGAGAGAGAGAGAGAGGGAGAGAGAGGGAGAGAGAGAGAGAGGGAGAGAGAGAGAGAACAGGATGAATCAGGTGGTGCATTGAACCACCTGTCCTGATGCCTGCAAATTTGCTGGCTTGGCCTCCCAACCCCCATCCCGGCAAGAAAATGAATAAAATCAACGAACGGTACATGCTTATTGCAGGACACTGAGTCTGGGGCAGCTCCGTTAGCATCTTCATTTGTGCAAGAAGTAAAGGAGACGGTCTTAAAGGTAAAAGAGAGCCGGCCAGGTATGGTGTCTCCTCACATCGTCCCTGCCCATAGCACAGAAAGGTGAAAAGTCAGCACCCCCCACCCCCTATTAACTGTTTCCAGGAGGTTGCACAGAAGAGATTGTTGGGTTTTCAGGGCTCCCCAGAAGCCATGCATTAGATGCTAGTGCTGGCTGTCACGGGAAGCCCCTGCCTTTCTTGCTGCGGAGGAGGGGTGCAGGTAGAGTGTGAACAAGGAGGACAGCCCTCCACTCAACAAATATTTGTGTGAGTTTTAGGTCTTGTGTGTTCTTGGCAAACATGGCGCTGTACTCTCAGCTGACTCGCCAGTGCCTGACGGTCTCAGGACCCCCAAAGCAGTGACCCCCCACTCATTTTTTCTCCTCCCTTCCTCCCTCTCTCCTACAGGAGCTGTTGGCTACGCTGCACTTGGGTGGGGGGCTTATGCTATGATGACGGATGAGAACAGACTCAGTGACGCTCTCCAGGGACCCCACCTCTGGGACTGTATGTGTCTTCAGGTCCTTTGCTCTGGCTTCTGTCCCCTCCCTCTTGGACCTCCTGTTGTGGACTTCCCTCAGCCCTGTCCCAGCCTGCTGCATTTGATTTTCACTCTCACCCTGCAGGTAGGTCCTGTGACTTCCAGCATTACAAGCAAAGGGTTGTGATGCTTCTTTGGTTTTGTTTTTTGTCTTTGGGCAATACTCCAGCAGTGCCTAGAGTTTACTCCTAGCTCTGTGCTCAGGGATCACTCCTGGTGGGGCTCGGGCCCATATAAGGTGTCAGGGGTTGAAGTGGGTTGGCGACATGTAAAGCAAATGCTCTACCTAAATGTCATGGTTCCTGCACCACCCCTGCCCTCCTCCCTGCGAACAGCCCTTTGTGGCTCTTCTGTAGAGCTTCCCACATGCCTTGCGATTTTCTGTGTCCTTTGCATGTGGAACCTGGTGTGTTCCTCACCACACTCTCCCAAGCGGCCACCCCAGTCACCCTTCTTCCACGGATGGGAACATGGAGGCAGACTCCGGGAAGCTTTGGGATCTGCTGAGGCCTCAAAGCATGAGGCAGCTCTGGAGCAAAGCGGGAGGGCATGGGAAGGCAGGATGGAGGCAGCCAGAAGGAAGAAGGGGTGAACTCAGGAGAGCCTCAGCCAGCCCAGGACTTGGAGGCTTGCAGGAGGGGGTTGGGGGGGAAGTGAGCTCTCTCCACCCCGCGAGGCAGTCACAGTGCAGTTGAGTAAGTGTGAAGAAGAAGGCTATTTTATCTTCCCTGGGAAGCTTGGAAACACTTAAAAACCATCTTGCATTAAGCACCTCTGAGGCTCAGCCTATCTGAATGCTGAAAAACCACAGGGGCGTCCGGCCCTCTGAGCTGCCTGGGCGCCCTCTGCTTCCTGCTCCTCCCCCTCCATAACCTAATCACAATCATCAAACAAGCCTTGGCATTCATCTCTCTGGAGAATTCTCTTGTGTTTTCTTCCTCCAACCCTTCCTCCCTGCCCTGTTCCTTTCCGAGGAGCTGAGAGCTATTAATAGAGAGGACGGTAGTAAGATAGAAGGTTATGGCTTGCTTTTTTATTTTGATTTGAATCACAAAAATTATGCTGTGTACCAAAGAGCTGACGATGATAGAAATAATGCTGGGATTTTTGTGAGTCTGAGAGAAATCCATTCCGATCTCCCTGCTTTGTCCAGGGAAAGAACAGAGGGTCAGAAGCTGAGCCCCCCACACAGCACTGTGTTTCTCTTTGGAAGCCTCATCCTGCTCATTGATTGATTGATTGATTGGGTTTGGGGACCACACCCAGACGTTCTCAAGGCTTACTCCTGGCTCTGTGCTCACAGATCACTTCTGGTAATGCTTGAGGAATCAAACCAGGCTCACTCACATGCAAGAGATGCACATGTATCTCTCGTAAGACCCCTGGGTCTCTCTGGCCCCAGGTGTGAGCCTGTTGGAAGTCAGCCCCCACCCCATCATATTCTAAGTGTGATAAAGGCAAGGCCTCTCTCCTTCGCACAAACAGCATTTCCCAGCTCCTGGCATGGATGGCTGCCCTAATAAGTGTTGCCCAAAATGAATAAGTGGACGAAGCCCATGAAATCTATAGTGGGCGAGACTTGCTTGCACGGACTTGAATCTGCTTTTCAGAGCTTGTTGTGGGGGGTGGTGACAGGTCCTTGAAAAAGAAGGTGCTTCTTTGGGCATAGGTGAATGAGGGATCCAGTCCACTGGGGGCTTGGATATTGGCTGTACATGGGATTGATCAGCAGACAGCTGGGAACTGGCATACACACTGGTCTGGGGTGGACAGTTGAGATGTCCAGGCAGAGTGGCTCCTTCTATCTCAGAGCAGATTTCAGCTTGTTGGTGGACACCAAAAAGCAGAGAGTAACAGACTGGGCTGATCTTGTCACAAACTCGTGGACTTTGGTGGAAGTGGGGTGGGGGCATCCATTGGGGTTGGCGCTGGTCCACTCTGGAGGTGCAGAGAGCCTGGGTTGGTGCTCCAGGAGTGCTGTGAAGATGTTATTTATTTATTATTTTTTTGTTAATTAAAATTATTTTTATTGAAATACCATAAGATACACAGTTACAGAGCTGTTCGTGTTGGGTTTCAGTCATACACTATTCCAACGCCCGTCCCTTCACCAGTGTACATTTCCCATTGCCAATCTCCCCAGTTTCCCTCCTACCCCTACCACCAGCCCACTTTTCTCTCTCTCTCTCTCTCTCTCTCTCTCTCTCTCTCTCTCCCTCCCCTTTTGGGCATTATAGTTTGCAATACAGGTCCTGAAATGTTATCATGTTTATCCCTTTACCTATTTCTGACACTCATTTCTTGTCCAGAGTGACCATTCCCAGCTATCACTGTCATAGCGGACTTCCCTATCCTAACT
>JAJIBD010028798.1:0-10925 GCA_021461705.1 Cryptotis parvus
CAATATTCCATTGACTATGTATGCCAAGATATCCTCCATTCATCTGCCAACTGGCATTTAGATTGGTAATTTGGGTGATTTTAAATGATGTTGCTATAAAAAGGCGTGCATATATTTTTTAAACAAATGTTTTCACGCACTTGGCATCTGAGAGTGGTACTGCTTCATCAAATGGCACTTCTAGTTTTAGATTTTAATAAACCTGTAATACCTAAAAAGGAAGTAACAATTTACATTCTCACCCATAGGGTAAAGAATTCATTTTTATCCACCAAACACATGATGTTTCCAGTTTTCACTGTGGTTTAAAGGTGCATTTTCCTAATAATAAGTGAAAGTTGGCATATACCATGTTCTTGCTGACCACGTTATATGCCTTCTTTGGACAAGTGTTCAGAATACTTCTGCCCTTTATTTGGTATTGTTTTTTGTGGTTTTATTTGTCAAGTTGCACCAATTGTTTGTATATTTTATATATTAGTTCATTGATGTATCTCTTTCCTGTCAGTAGACTGCCATTTCCTGTTCTTAGTGGCTTCCTCTCTGCACCAAAACCCTTTTTAATTTGATTTAGCCCTATTTATTTTTTTGCTTTTGTTTTGACATTGAAATCCCAAATACAACTCTGTGGTCAATATCCATGAGATTATTGCCTGTGCTTTCCACTTTGTGTTTAATGGCTTTGGGTCTTATATCCCTTTAATCATTTTGAGTTTAGAACATTCATTACGTGCTATAATAGTGTTAAATAAGAATCTAGTTTCTTTCTTTCTCATGTGCACATGCATTTTGTTGTTGCTAAAGATGTTTTCTTTTTACCGTTGTTTATATGGTCTTAGTGCCTTTGTGATAAGAGAACTACACATATTTGTGGGGCCGGGGCGATAGCACAGCGGAGTAAGGCATTTGCCTTGCACATGGCCGACCCTGGTTCAATCCCCAGCACCCCATATGGTCCCCTAAGCACTGTCAGGGAATAATTCCTGAGTGAAGAGCCAGGAGTAACCCTTGAGCATCGCTGCGGTGTGATCAAAAAAAATTAAAATAAAATAAAATAAACTATACATATTTGTGTTCATTTCTTGACATTTTTCGTCCCTTCACGAACTTCTGCTGGCTCCATATAAAAATGTTTGAGAGAGATTTCATCTCTTTAATATTTTGAACGAGTTTGAGAAGAGTATTATATATTCTTTGAAAGTTTGGTAGAGTTCAAAGTGAAGCCTGGTCATGGCAACCAGCTTTAAGAGGCTGCATTTATCTTCAAATGGAGCTCTAGGTCCTTGGGTAACCCCAATGCTCTGGCCCTTTCGCCACTTGGGCGGAGCATAGTACAACAGGTAGGGAGATTGCCTTGGACAAGGCCAGTGCAAATTCCATTCCTGGTACCCCCATCTGGTCACCCAAGTCCATAAGGATTGACCCCTGAAAGCAGAACTGATGTAGGCAGGCAGATTGGGTGGGGAGGATACCCTGCATGGCAATGAACTGTCGCCATTAGGCTCACCTTTTGGAACCAGGAATGAAGACCTGATAGGATCCATTAACCAACAATAGACCCTGAGGAAGCTGGATCCACCTTCTTCCACACAGCCCTTAGCCTCCCATCAACCTTTGATGGCCCAGCAGAAAATTCTAGAGCATTCCAGTCCAATAAGATAAAATCCCTCTTCAGAAATCAGTCGGGGCTCCGCTCTCTACCTTTGGAGCAGCCCGGGTTCTCCCCCTTGAGCGCGTTATTCTCTCTCTTTCCTTTTTCTTACCCGTCCTAAAACCATCCTTAAAATTTGTAAAACTTCACTACTCGTCAACTCCTGAAAATTCTTTTTCTTCGAGGAAGACAAGAACCCTGAAGAATCCCTGGGTAAGGCCTAGGACTGACTTTTCGTTTCCTGCAAAGAGCAATTCCTCGCTCCAGCCTGAGTCTGTGGCTCCCCAAGAAATCTCGGGTGGTGGGGATCAACTCCCCGTGCCTAGAGATCAAGCAGACATCAGCTGTGGCTTGGCGGCCACCTTGTGGGGCTGGTGGGGCTCAGGCCCACGCCGTGTAGGGGCTCATCGAAGACTATCAGTCCTAAGTCTGCCCAGCGGGTCCCAGTGGCAGAGGCAGCTTGGGGAGAAAGCGACCATCTCTCTCCCCTTCCCACCTCACTTAAGCCACCAGTGGGGCTCACCTGCATCAGAACCAAGATTAATCCCTCAGCATAGCTGGCTGTGGCCCCAAAGCAAAATATAAATAAATAGAAAATTATTACAGAATATGACATCTGGGCTCACTACTGTCCAGAGCCTGAAATTTAGTGTGTGTTTTTTGTAACCCCTCATGATGGCTTATCTTAGCTCTGAAGACTAATGTCTCCGGATCTCCCAAAGGTGGGGGATGGGAGGGGAAGAGGTCTCAGTCTTCCAGTCTATTCCTGATAACTTCACTGGAATGCAGTGCTGGTCAAGACACCATGTTCAGGGGGGTGGTATGGGTCTTCCATTCCTCATCTCCACAGGAATCCTGGAGATCTAAGTATCCTCAAAGTCATATCTCTTTTTCTCTTTAGTCCATAAGCCACAATGCGTAGCTCTGTTCCCTTGCTGTAGCTGTGACTGAGCATCTGACTCGCTCTCTTTCTCTTTCTCTCTCTCACTCACTCACTCACTTCACTCACTTGCTTAATTCTGCTGTCAATAAAGGGGCTATGACTCCACAGCCGGGAGTGGAAATGTGTGGACTGATGTAGCGTTTTTTGCAGATAAGTCAGTGCAAGTTACATGAGCTATTTAGTCAATTACTACTTGCCTTTCTAGTGGATGATTTCCTGAAAATGGTTTGTCTGGATTTTTAGGAATTGTAACAGGCATGTTGTGGCATCTCATTGTTTTATACCTCCCTGATGATATACCATGTTGACTTTTTTTCATGTACCTATTTGATGTCAGTACATATTCTTGAGATGTCCTTTCAAATCATCTGCCCATTACCATTAGATTTTTTATTTTGTTTCCTTAATGCTGCTGAGTACTAAGCATTTATTATTTATTCGGCATTTAAGTACTTGGTCCCGATAACCAAGTACATGCAACTGATAACATTTTCTCCTTGCCCATTCACTATTACTATCTTCCCGTTCATCATCTATTTGCTAGAGTGGGCACCAGTAATATCTCCATATGTCCTGTCTCATGCTAGTAGAAGTCAAAGGCATCTGCTTGCTCCAGGAACATAAAGAACCTCAAACCATTATATTAGGTCATCGGAATGACCTAATATAAATGTTACTGGTATTTGGCATATCAAATACGACCACGAGCAGCTTGCCAGGCTTGCCGTGTGGGTGGGTATATCTCTTGTAGTAACCTCTAAATAAAGCATTTATAGATGAACCTTGTGGCTGCTAGCCGCGCGAGCCCGGAGCTGTGATAGTCTGGTCTGTTGGATGGAGTTATGACTAGAGGGAAGTCCGGATGTGGAAAATGGCGGCCCCCATCTAGTAGGGGGGCGTCTGGCTTGTTGTGAGGCTCTGCTGGGGTGGCAGGCCAGGGCTAGAACCCGCCATGCCTTCCCGGGCACCTCATGAGTGGCTGGGCACAAGGGAGAGCAAGTAGCAGCTTTGCCCTATATCTGAGAGTCTCTGATTCAGCATACCTGTGCGGATTGAAAAAAAAACTGCTGCAGGGTGGGTGTCGATGATCCGGGCTGTGATAGACTGGTCTGCTGGGTGGGTCTTGCCCATTATCAATGGATATTTTGTCTCCTTCATATTGAGTCTTAAGCATGTATTATGTTTCAGAATTTAAGTATTGTCAAATACGCAATTGATAAACATATACTCTCATTCTGTGGCTATTTCCATACTCTTAGCAGCACTTTTTGGTTTTAATGAAGTTCAAACTTATATTAACTATTAATATAAAACTTCATCACCAACCCATGGATAATCGGTATTTTTCTCTTGTTTCACATATAATTTATAAATTTGCATTTTTTGTTTAGGTCAATCATCCATTATGAGTTAATTGTTATAAAAGTGTAAGGTTTATGTCTACATTTAATATTTATGTTTGATTTTGAGGCCACAAACATCTGTGTTCAGGACTTATTTCTGATTCTATGTTCAGCGGCTATGTTCTATGTTTATGACAGGGCTAGCGTCACCATATAGGGATCTAAGTTGGGCAAGGGATCAAACCTAAGTTAACCATATGAAAGGTAAGTGCCTCACCCACTTAGATTTGGTTTTAAGGGGGCCTTTTGCTTTTGGATGTCCACTAATTCCAGCATCATTTGTTAAAAAAGACTATATTTCCTTTTTTATACATATACATGTGCAGCCAGTATTTACAGCATTTTATAATCAATTTAATATCCCTGGTATTTTTTGTGATGACCCACTTTCATTTCTTATATTAGTAATTTATTCCTTCTTTCTCTCCCTCTCCTTATCTCTCTGTCTCTATTTTGACTTTTCTATACTAGACTGGATAGAAGCTAAACAAATTATTTGTATTTTCAAAGAATCAACTTTATTTATTTATTTATTTATTTTTTTGCTTTTTGGGTCACACCCGGCAATGCTCAGGGGTTACTCCTGGCTCTGCACTCAGGAATCACTCATGGTGGTGCTCGGGGGACCATATGGGATTCTGGGAATCGAACCCAGGCAGTGACAGGCCGGCCATGTGCAAGGCAAACACCATACCCGCTGGGCTATCGCTCCGGCCCCTCAAAGAATCAACTTTAAGTGAGCTACATTGTTGGACTCTGTACCTTGTATAATTTCTAGTTAAGTCTCCACATCTACGCCTTTGGTTATACAGGAGACTTATAGGGCATATAGAAAGCTGTGGGCTTCCATTTCTCAGTTAAATCCAGGGGTTGGGAGATAGTACAACATTAATATCACATTCTTAGTATACACCTGACCCAGGTTCAATTCCCAGTGCTACCTGGTTCCCTGGACATCATTGTGAGTGCTCCTGGAGGCCACCAACAACAGGTTCATACATTGAACCATTGGTCTGCCGTGGAGATTTACTGTGGGGGTAGGGATAGGGGCCTTCTGAATACCGCTTGGGAGCCATGACTCACCAAAAACAGGTCTTTTAGACTTTGCTAATGTATTTTCCCTTAAGGGTCTCCCTGCCCCCCATCCCCAAGGAGAAATCCACGCCCTAGGAATATTTAAAGAGTCTACTTTTCTCCTTCCCCTTCTGGAAGCAGAAGAGGATTTTACTTTGCTCTTCACTACAATTTATTGAATCAAACATTAGTAGCATAAAAAAGGGGGTCTGTTGGCCCAGACTTGAGTTCCTATGCTTTAATAAGAGCTCTTTGTTACTGAATTTAGGGGCAAGGGGTGGGAAGGACATTTTTACTTTCATCTCAATCTATTCAAAATCAAAAACAGTTATCACTTTGTTTCTAGTACAATCATTTTATTTTTTTTTAATTTGTTTTTTATTTTTTTATTTATTTTTTATTTTTTAAATTTTTTATTATACCATCATGAGACATACAATTACAATGGTGTTCATAATTGGTTCTTGATAATACAGTATTCCAGCACCCATCCCTCCACCAGTGCCCCATTTCCACCACCAGTGTACCCCATCCCTTCCCACCCAACCCCAGGCTGCCTCAATAGCAGGCACCCCAGTTTCCTCTCTTTCTCTCTCTGTCTCTATCTGCATCTCTCTCTCTTCTTTTTACACATTGTGGCTAGCCCTGCAGATATTTAGAGTTTATCACTTAAGTCTCTTTGTGTATATTCAATGGTGAGTTTTAATCTGCCATTAGCATTTCCCACACTTAGTAAAACACCGGTATCTATTTATATTCTATTAATGAATGCAGTCATTCTATATCTGTCCTTTTACTTCTGACTAATTTCACTTAGCATGATAGTTTCCATGTACATCCATTTGCAGGTAAATTTCATAATTTCATCTTTTCTGACAGTTGCACAGTATTCCATAGTGTAGATGAACCACAGTTTCTTTTACCAGTCCTCTGTTCTCAGGCATTTAGGTTGTTTCCAGATTCTAGCTATAGTGAATACACAGAGATAGAATAAATAAGTATAGATAGTGTTTCTGCTACGTGTTTTTCGGTCTCTCAGGTATATTCCCAGGAGTGCTATTGCTGGATTAAATGGGAGCTCAATGTCTAGCTTTCAGAGGAATGCCCATATTGTTTTCCAAAATGGCTGGACCAGTCAGCACTCCCACCAACAGTGGATGAGAGTCCCTTTTTTCCCACATCCACTCCAGCACCGGTTGTTCTTGCTGTTTTGGATGTGTGCCAGTCTCTGAGGTGTGAGATGGTACCTCATTGTTGTTTTGATTTGCATCTCCCTGATGATTAAAGATGAAGAGCACTTTTTCATATGCCTTGGCCATTCAAATTTCTTCTTTTTTGGAAGCTTCTGTTCATTTCTTCTCCCCATTTTTTGATGGGGTTAGCTGTTTTTTTCTTGTGAAGCGCTACCAGTGCCTGATATATCCTGGATATTAACCCATTGTCAGATGGCTATTGGGTGAATATCCTTTTCCCACTCTGTGGATTGTCTTCGTATCTTAGTCACCATTTCTTTTGAGGTGCAGAAGCTTTTCAATTTTATATAATCCCATGTGTTTATCTTTGTTTGCATTTGCTTGGTCAGTGGTATGTCGTCTTTAAAGATACTTTTAGTTTCGACGTCGTAGAGCATTTCTCCTACGTTTTCTTCGATGTACCTTATAGATTCATGTCTGATGTTGAGATCTATAATCCATTTTGAGTTGACTTTTGTGCATGGCATTAGAAGGAGGTCTAGGTTCATTTTTACACGTACCTGCCCAGTTTTCCCAGCACCATTTGTTGAAGAGGCTTTCTTTGCTCCACTTAATATTTTTTGCTCCTTTATTCGAAGATTAAGTGGTTGTATATTTGAGAGTGTGTTTCAGGATATTCTGTTCTATTCCATAGGTCTATGGGTCTGTCTCTATACCAATACCACACTGTCTTAATTACAACCGCTCTGTAGTAGAGCTTGATGATGGGGAAAGTGATACCTCCCATCTTATTTTTCCCAAGGATTGCTTTAGCTATTTGTGGGGGTTTATTATTCCATACAAATTTCAGGAGTGTTTGTTCAATTTCTTTGAAGAACATCATGGGTATCTTTATAGGGACCACATTGAATCTGTATAAAGCTGTAGGGAGTATTACCATATTGATAATGTTAATCCCTTCCAATCCATGAGCAGGGAATGTGTCTCCATTTCCTCAGGTCTTCTTTTATTTCCTGAAGTAACGTTTTGTAGTTTTCTTTGTAGAGATCCTTTACATTCTTTATCATACTGATTCCGAGGTACTTGATTTTCTGTGGCGCAATTGTGAATGGGATAGTTTCTTTAATGTCCCTTTCTTCTCTTTCACTGTTTGCATGCATATAGGAAGGCCATTGAGTTTTGGGTAGTTGATTTTGTACCCTGCCACTCTACTATAGGAATGTATTATTTCTAGGAGCCTCTTGGTAGAGAGTTTTGGGTTTTCCTGGTATAATATCATGTCATCTGCAAATAGTGATAACTTGGTTTCTTCCCTTCCTATCCAGATGCCCTTAATATCTTCTTCTTCCCTGATTACTGTGGCAAGTACTTCCAGTACTATATTGAATAGAAGTGGTGAGAGCGGGCAGCCTTGTCTTGTCCCTGATCTTAAGGGGAAGGCTTTCATTTATTCCCCCATTGAGAATGATGCTCACTATGGGCTTGTAGTAGATGGCCTGGATTTTCTTGAAGAAGGTTCCTTCAGTCCCCATTTTACGGAGAGCTTTTATCATGAACGGGTGTTGAATCTTGTCAAATGCCTTCTCTGCATCTATTGATATGATCATATGGTTTTTATTTTTCTTTTTGTTGATATGATGTATTATGTTGATTGACTTGCGGATGTTGAACCATCCTTGCATTCCCGGGATGAATCCCACTTGGTCATGGTGTATAATCTTTTTATGACTCTTTGGATTCTATTTGCAAGTATTTTGTTGAAGATCTTAACATCTGTATTCATCAGGGAGATTGGTCTATAGTTTTCCTTTTATTGTGACATCTCTGTCTGCTTTGGATATCAGGGTGATATGTGCCTCGTAAAAAGCTATTTGGGAGTGTTTCTCTTTCTTCAATTTGCCGGAAGATCTTAAAAAAAATTGGGAGTAGGTCCTCTTTAAAGGTTTTGTAGAAGTCACTGGGGAATCCATCTGGACCTGGGCTTTTGTGTTTGGGGGAGACCTTTGATTACCGATTCTACCTCCTCGATGGTTATAGGTTTGTTGAGGTATTCCAAATCTTCTTGTTGCAGACTTGGGAGGCTATAGGCATTCAGGAATTTGTCCATTTTGTTCTAGGTTCTCTTGTTTCGTGGCATACAGGCTCTCATAGTAATCTCTGATGAACTTTTGAATTTCTTTGGTTTCTGTTGTGATGCCCCCTTTTCAATTCTGATTCTATTTATTTAGGTTCTCTCTTTTCCTTTTCTTACAAGTCTTGCAAGTGGTTTGTCAATCTTGTTTATTTTTTTTCAAAGAACCAACTTTTTGGTTTCGTTGATCTTCTGGATTGTTTTTTGACATTCCATGTCATTGATTTCTGCACTAAGTTTTATGATTTCTTTCTTTCTTCTTGGGTTGGGCTCCGTTTGTTGATCCCTCTCTAAGATCTTAAGTTGTGAAGTCAGACTCTTTGTGATGGCCTTTTCTTCTTTTCTGATGAATGCTTGAAGAGCTATAAACTTGCCTCTTAACACTGCTTTTGCTGTATCCCACAAGTTCTGGTAATTCGTGTCTTCAGTCTCATTTGTTTCCAGGAATCTGTGGATTTACTCTTTGATTTATTTTATGACTTGCTGCTTGTTCAGAAATGAGTTGTTCAGTTTCCAGGTACTTGGTATTGGTCTCCGTTTTTGTGTACAATTAACTTCTATTTTCAGAGCATAATGGTCTGAAAAAATAGTTGGCACAATTTCTATCTTCTTGATTTTATTGAACTATGATTTAGGCTCAGCATGTGACCTATTTTTGGAGTATGTTCCATGTGCACTGGAGAAGAAAGTATATTCAGTATTTTAGGGATGAAATGCCCTGTGTATGTCTACCAGCCCTCTTTTCTTCCATCTCGTCTTTTTAGGACCAGTATTTCCTTGGTAAGTTTCAATCTTGTTGATCTATCCAGGGTTGATAGAGCAGTGTTAAAGTCTCCAACTACAATTGTGTTGCTATCAATGTCTTCTTTGAAGTCTATTAGTAGTTGTTTTAGGTATTTTGCTGGCCCCTCATTGGGTGCATATATGTTTAATTGCATGATTTCTTCCTGATATAGGCATCCCTTGACTATTAAGAAGTGACCTTCACTGTCCCTTCTGACCTTCTTCAGCCTGAAGTCTATGTTGTCGGATACCAGTATGGCTACCCCAGCCTTTTTGGCTGGGTTGTTTGAGTGAAGGATTGTTTTCCAGCCTTTTATTTTGAGCCTGTCTTTGCTCCGATTGTTCAGGTGTGTTTCTTGAAGGCAGCAGAATGTCAGATTCAATTTTTTGATCCATTTTGCCACTCTGTGTCTCTTAACTGGTGCATTTAGACCATTGACACTGAGAGAGATTATTGTCATGGGATTTTGTGCCATCTTTCTGTATAGCTTTGTTGTTCTTTTGGGTTATGTCTTGTCTGATAGTAGATCTTTCAGTCCTCCTTTTTAAGGTTGGTTTTGATTTTACAAAGTTCCTAAGCTTTTGTTTATCCAAGAAGTTGTATATCTGTCCTTCAAATCTGAGTGAGAGTTTAGCTGGATAAAGAATTCTTGCTGAGGCATTCATTTCATTGAGTTTTTTGTACTATATCCCACCACTGCCTTCAGGCTTGGAGGGTGTCTTCTGAGAAGTCTGCTGAAAGTCGAATGGATGCTCCTTTGTATACAATTTCCTTCTTTTGATCTTGCTGCCTGAAGAATTATGTCTCTGTCTATGGCATCCATTACTTTGACTAGGATGTGTCTTCGGGTCTTTCTATTGGGGTCTCTTCTTGCTGGTACGCGTTGGGCTTCTTGGATCTGGATGCCTTTGTCCTTTAACTTTCGGGGAACTTTTCAGCCAGGATGTTTTTAACTGTTTTAATTTCCTTGGGGTTACTTTTCCTGTCCCTATGGGACCCCGATGATTCTTTTGTTGTTCCGCCCTGGCTTCATCCCATTGTTCTCTGTTCCATTGCTGATCCATTTTCCGGTCTTTTTCCATCTTATGTATTTCTCTGAGTGCTTTCTGCAGCTCATCTTCAGTCTCACTGATTCTCTCTTCCGCTGCTGTCATCCTACTGTTGAGAGCCCCTATTGCGTTTTTTCATTTCATCTACTCAGTTTTTAAGTGATGATATTTCTATTTGCATGCTTCTCATTTCTGCTCTCATTTCCTCCCGTAATTTATTGACTGCCCTTTCAACTGCTTCGTTTATGTTCTCCTGTATTTTTATTGGACATCTGCTCCATTTTTTTGTTGAGCTCCTTAAACATCCTAACAATTTCTTCTCTAAATTCATTTGTCAGAGAGATCATGCACATCTGCATTCTTTTTTGAGTCTTCAGGGTTGATTCCTTCATCTGTTCTTCGAACTGGGGATCTGCGTTGTTTCCCCCATGGTGTTTGCGGTGTTCAGGGATAGATTCCTCTAGTGTACTGTTTCTTTTTTTTTGAGGGTATTACCTTCCCTTGGTGTTGATTTCCTAGTTTTTGTATTAATTAGCGGCTGCGTGAGCGGCAAGTCCACGGCCACCAGCTGCACACCCCAGGGAGGAATACCTGAGGTGGAGACAGGCTGGTGTGAGAGTTCAAAATGTCCGTTTACTTCCACTTCCCCTCGGACTTCTGTGGGTTGTAGTTCCACCTTCTGCAGAGGCCTGGGGCT
>JAJIBD010028800.1:0-46896 GCA_021461705.1 Cryptotis parvus
GCCTTTTATTTCCTGAAGTAACGTTTTGTAATTTTCTTTGTAGAGATCCTTTATATTCTTTGTCAATCTGATGCCTGTGTATTTGATTTTCTGTGGCGCAATTGTGAATGAGATAGTTTCCTTAATGTCCCTTTCTTCTCTTTCGCTGTTTGCATATAGGAAGACCATTGACTTTTGGGTATTGATTTTGTACCCTGCCACTCTACTATAGGAATGTATTATTTCTAGGAGCCTCTTGGTAGAGAGTTTCAGGTTTTACAGGTATAATATCATCATCTGCAAATAGTGACAACTTGGCTTCTTCCCTTCCTATTCTGATGCCCTTAATGTCTTTTTCTTCCCTGATTGCTATGGCAAGTACTTCCAGTACGATATTGAATAGAAGTGGTGAGAGTGGGCAGTTTTGTCTTGTCCATGATCTTCAGGGGATGGCTTTCCGTTTTTCCCCATTGAGAATGATGCTCGCTGTGGGCTTTTGATAGATGGCCTGGATTATATTGAGGAAGATTCCTCCAATCCCCATTTTACGGAGAACTTTTATCATGAACTGGTGTTGAATCTTGTCAAATGCCTTCTCTGCATCTATTGATATGATCATATGGTTTTTATTTTTCTTTTTGTTGATATAATGTATTATGTTGATTGACTTCAGATGTTAAACCATCTTTGCATTCCCGGGATGAATCCCACTTGGTCATGGTGTATAATCTTTTTGATGACTTTGGATTCTATTTGCTAGTATTTTTTAAGTATTTTATTATACCACCGTGAGATATACAAATAAAATTTGCTAGTATTTTGTTGAAGATCTTAGCATCTGTGTTCATCAGGGAGTTTGGTCTGTAGTTTTCTTTTTTTGTGACATCTCTGTCTGCTTGGGTATCAGAGTGATATGTGCCTCATAAAAACTGTCTGGGTGTGTTTCTATTTCTTCAATTTGCCAGAAGAGCTTGAACAGAATTGGGTCTAGGTCCTCTTTAAAGGTTTGGTAGAATTCACTGGTGAATCCATCTGGACAGGTTTTGTGTTTGGAGAGAATTTTGATTACCGATTCTATCTCCAAGATGGAGATAGATTTGTTGAAGTATTCCAAATCTTCTTGTTGCAGATTTGTGAGGCTATAGGAATTTAGGAATTTTTCCATTTCTTCTAGGTTCCCTTGTTTTGTGGCATACAGGCTCTCATAGTAATCTCTGATGATCTTTTGAATTTCTGTGGTATCTGTTGTGATGTCCTCGTTTTCATTTCTGATTCTATTATTTGGGTTCTCTCTTTTGCCTTTTCTTCCAAGTCTTGCAAGTGGTTTGTCAATCTTGTTTATTTTTTCAAAGAACCAGCTTTTGGTTTCGTTGTTCTTCTGGATTGTTTTTTGACATTCCATGTCATTGATTTCTTCTCTAAGTTTTATTATTTCTTTCTTTCTGCTTGGGTTGGGATCCTTTTTTTTGATCACTCTCTAAGATCTTAAGTTGTGAAGTCAGACTGTTTGTTGATGGCCTTTTTTTTTTTTTCTGATGAATGCTTGAAGAGCTATGAACTTGGCTCTTAATAATGCTTTTGCTGTATCCCACAATTTCTGGTAATTCGTGTCTTCAGTCTCATTTGTTTCCATGAATCTTTGGATTTCCTCTTTGATTTCTTTTATGACTTGCTGGTTGTTCAGCAGTGAGCTGTTTAGTTTCCAGGTACTTGGTATTAGTCTCTGATTTTGTGTACAATTAACTTCTATTTTCAGTGCATCATGGTCTGAAAAAATAGTTGGCACAATTTCTATCTTCTTGATTTTATGGAGGTATGATTTGTGGCTCAGCATGTGATCTATTTTGGAGTTATGTTCCATGTGCACTGGAGAAGAAAGTGTATTCAGCTTTTTGGGGATGAAATGCCCTATATATGTCTACCAGCCCTCTTTCTTCCATCTCTTCTGTTAGGGCCAGTATTTCTTTGGTAAGTTTCAATCTTGTTGATCTATCCAGGGTTGATAGAGCAGTGTTGAAGTCTCCAACTACAATTGTGTTGCTGTCAATATCTTCTTTGAAGTCTATTAGTAGTTTAGGTATTTTGCTGACCCCTCATTGGGTGCATATATGTTTAATAGCGTGATTTCTTCTTGACATATGTATCCCTTGACTATTAAGAAGTGACCTTCACTGTCCCTTCTGACCTTCAGACTGAAGTCTATGTTGTCGGATACCAGTACGGCTACCCCAGTCTTTTTGGATGGGTGGTTTGAGTGAAGGATTGTTTTCCAGCCTTTTATTTTGAGCCTGTCTTTGCTCTGATTGTTCAGGTACATTTCTTGAAGGTAGCAGAATGTCGGTTTCAATTTTTTGATCCATTTTGCCACTCTATGTCTCTTATCTGGCGCATTTAGACCATTGACATTGAGAGAGATTATTGTCATGGGATTTTGTGCCATCTTTCTCTATAGGCTGGTTGTTGTTTTGAGTTTTGTCTCATCTTAGAGTAGATCTTTCAGTCCTTTTAAGGTTGGTTTTAAGTTTACAAAGTTCCTAAACTGTTGTTTATCCAAGAAGTTGTGTATCTGTCCTTCAAATCTGAGTGAGAGTTTAGCCGGATATAGAATTCTTATTGAGGCATTCTTTTCATTGATTTTTTTTACTATATCCTACCACTGCCGTTGGGCTTGGAGCGTCTCTTCTGAGAAGTCTGCTAAGTCGAATGGATGCTTGTTTGTAATCAATTTCCTTCTTTGATCTTGCTGCCTGAAGAATTATGTCTCTGTCTATGGTATCCATTACTTTGACTAGGATGTGTCTTGGGGTCTTTCTATTGGGGTCTCTTCTTGCTGGTATGTGTCAGGCTTCTTGAAGCTGGATCCCTTCATCTTTTAACTTGAGGAACTTTTCAGCCAGGATGTTTTTAACTGTTTTAATTTCCTTGGGGTTACTTTTCTGTCCCTCTGGGACTCCAATAATTCTTTTATTGTTCCACATGGCTTCATCCCATTATTCTCTATTCCGTTGCTGATCCATTTTCCGGTTTTTTTTCCATCCTATGTAGTTCTCTGAGTGCTTTCTGCAGCTCATCTTCAGTCTCACTGATTCTCTTTTCCGCTGCTGTCATCCTACTGTTGAGAGCCCCTATTGTGTTTTTCATTTCCTCTACTGAGTTTTTAAGCGATGATATTTCTATTTGCATGGTTCTCATTTCTGCTCTCATTTCCTCCCATAATTTATTGACTGCCCTTTCAACTGCTTTGTTTATTTTCTCCTGTATTTTATTGGACATCTGCTCCATTTTTTTCGTTGAGCTGCTTAAACATCCTACCAATTTCTTCTCTAAATTCATTGTCAAAGATATCATGCACATCTGCATTCTTTTTTGAGTATTCAGGGTTGATTTCTTCATCTGTTCTTTGAACTGGGGATCTGCGTTGTTTCCCCCATGATGTTGCCTTGTTCAGGGATATTTTCTTCTAATACCTGAGGTGGAGACAGGCTGGTGTGCTGTTCAAAATGTCCGTTTACTTCCACTTCCATTGGACTTCTGGGGATTGTAGTTCCACCATCTGCTGAGTCCTGAGGCTCTTCCACGACCCCAGGCGCAAGCCTGGCCAGAGAACCCCCAGGGAGAATACCTGAGACGGAGACAAGCTGGTGTGAGAGTTCAAAATGTCCGTTTACTTCCGCTTACGCTTGGACTTCTGGGGGTTGGAGGTCCACCTTCTCCCGAGGCCTGGGGCTCTAGCACGACCCCAGGCACCTGCCAGTCCAGCTGCACCCCCTGGGAGAATACCTGAGGCGGAGACAGGCTGGTGTGAGAGTTCAAAGCCAGGAGTAACTCCTGAGCATTGCCGGGTATGACCCAAAAAAGCAAAAAAGTCTGTTTACTTACGCTTCCGCTCTGACTTCTAGGCAGAGACATGCGGTGTGAGAGTTCAAAATGTCCATTTACTCTCGCTTCTACTCGGACTTCTGGGGGTTGTAGTTCCACATTCTGCTGAGGCTTGTTCTACCACGACCCCAGGCTCTGGCCGGCCAGCAGCACCCCAGGGAGAATATATTGCTTTAATTTATTATACTCTCAATTTTATAGGCTAACTGCCTTTTGTTAAGTTTATTCCTGGATGCATAATTCCCTTTTTTTAAATAATGATGAATGGGATAGTATTCTTTTATTTCTCTTTTACTTAATAATTTACATACAGAAATACATAGACCTTTTTACACTAATTTTGTAAACTTCCAATTTTCCTATTCTGCTCTATTTCAGTGGGCAGGAGTGTTTGTTTTAGGTTCTTTTTGGTGGTTTGTGGGCTAAGTCTGGCACTTTTCAGGACATAGACCTGGCTCTGTTCTCAGGGATCATTCCTGAAGACTAGGGGCCCATATGGAATGCTGATGATCAAACCTGGCTTGGAACGTGCAAGGTATGCACCCTCTAGGCTTTACTATCATCTGGTCCCAAGTCCAGGAGGCTTTAAAGTGACTCAAATTTTTTTATACGTGGTATCATTTTCAGTTCTTTTCCAATTTGGGTTCCTTTATTTCTTTTTTTTCTGACTGATGTGTTTAGCTAGGACTTCTGATACCATATTGAATAATAGTAGTGCTAGGAGGCACATTTGTCCTGTTCTTGATCTTGGAGAAAAATCTTTTAGTCTTTTACCATTGAATATGATGATAGCTATATTTTTGCCATAAATGGTTTTTATTATGTTTGACAGTTTTCCTTTCATCCAAAATTTATTGAGAACTTTTATAATAAATGAATATTGAATCTTGTCTAATGCTTTCTCTGCATCTATTAATATGATCTGGTCATTCTTTTAACTGATATGCCAGATAATACATGGATATATATGTATTAAACCACACTAAAATTCAAAGAAAAAATACCATTTGTCGTGTTTCTTTTAATATGTTGTTGAATTAGAATTGTTAAGATTTTCTTGAAGATTTTTACATCTATGTTCATTAGGGATATAGGTCTTTGTGTTTTTTGTTTTGTTTTGTTTTGAAATGTCCTTTTCTATTTTTAGTATCAGGAAAATTTTGGCTTCATATAATATACATGAGGACATTTCATCTCCTATTTTCAATGAGTTTGAAAAATATAACTATTAAGTCATTTTTGATGGTTTGTAACAGTTTATTGGTAAAATATAACCTGGATCCTGAGATTTTTTGGGGGTTGGGGAGTGAGTTATTTCTGTTATAATTTCAAAGTTTGTAATATCTATTTGGATTTTACCTATTGATTCAATTTTGAAGACATATAGTTCTAAAATCTGTTCCTTTCTTCTACATTTTCTAATATATCAAAATATCTGTAGTAGTTTCAGATTTATTACTGTGGTATCTGTCAAATCATCTTTCATTTATGATAACATTATTAGTTTCTATCCTTCGTTTTTTTTGAAGTGAATTATTTTGGGAAAGATGTTAAAGAATTCTGAGAGAATGTAATAGGAGGCGATAAAGAGAGAAGAAAGGCCAAATTTTAATGAAAGTCATGTCCTAAATAAGAATACCAGCAGCCAAGTTAAGTACCTCTTTCATTTTTCTTAATGAGCATCTCTAATGGCTTTTCAATTCTGTTTATCCCTTTGAAGAACTAGCTTTAGGTTTTATTAATTTTAACTATTTTTATTTCTAAATCATTTAATTCTGCTATTTTTATTATTTTCTTTATTGGATTTTGATTATCTTAGTTCTTCTAAAGTTCATTTCCAGAGTGATTGAGACTTTCCTGTTTTGTGTTAAAGCCTGCCTAACTAGAATTTCCCCTTTAGCATTGTTGCATTGCATTTCCTAGCTTATAACTTCATAACTTCACATCTGTTTGATTCCACGTGCATTGATCATTTGAGTTCCTCATTGGCCTAGTGCTCATTTAGGAGCATGTTTAGTTTTCCTGTATTTGAGGTTTGGACCTTTCTCTTTTTTTATTTTTTAGTTGATTTCTAGTTGTATGCCATTATAATCAGGAAAACATATTTTAAACTATTTAGTTTTTTGTTATATGTTGACACATTTGTTGTATATTAACATGTGATCTAGTTTAAAATGTTACATGTAATTTTCTTTTGTAGGTGGGGCAGGGTGGGGGCTATAAGGCCACAACTATTAGTGCTTAGGGCTTTATCCTGGGTCTGCATTCAGGGATTAATCCTGTAAGAATTTAGGAGACCAAGGCAATTTCAGAGTCCAACTCAGGTTGACTGCATATAAGACAAGTACCCCACCTGCCATACTGTCTTTCCAGCCCTGTTACATGAACTCTTTTTTTAATTTTTTTATTATACCACCATGAAATATACAGTTACAAAAATGTTCATAGTTGGGTTTCAGTCTTACAGTGTTCCAGCACCCATTCCTCCACCAGTGCCCATTTCCCACCGCCTGCCTCTAAGGCAGGCAATTCTCTCTATCTCTCTTACTCTCTTGCTCTCTCTCTCTCCTTTATTTTACATAGTTTGGCTTGCAATACATACATTTAGAGGTTATTCTCCTTTTGCTTATATTCAATGCTCAGTTCTACGCTGGTATCATTTACAACAATTATTAGTACACTGTTCCTTTCTCTGTATTCCTAACCTCTGATTTCCACATACTTGTAGTAGATTCCACTCACTGACAAGACCTCCTGATCCATGTTTTGTCTGGCCTTGGATATTGGTATCGTGTTTTTTTTTATATCCCGCAATTAAATGCAGTCATTCTATATCTGTCCTTTATCCTCTGGTTAATTTCACTCAGCATGAACCTCTCCATGTTCATCCATTTATAGGCAAATTTCATAACTTCATTTTTCCTAACAGCTGCATAGTATTTCATTTTGTAGATGTACCACAGTTTCTTTATCCAGTCATCTGTTCTCTGGCGTTCTGGTTGTTTCCAGATTCTGGCTATTGTGAATAGTGTTTCTATGAACATAGAAGTATAGATGGTGTTTCCACTTTGTGTTTTTGACCTCCCAGTATATATTTCCAGAAGTTCTATTGCTGGGTAAAACAGGAGCTCACTTTCTGGTTTTTCAAGTAATGTCCATATTATTTTCCAGAAAGGCTTTACCAGTCAACATTCCCACCAATAATGTTACATGAACTCTTAAGAACAAAGTATATTCAATTTAGGGCTGTATACATATGGTTGTTATTTCCTTTATGATTTTTGTTCAGTTTTTCCTGTCCTTTCTGAGAATAGTTTGTGTAAGTTGCCTACAACATTGTGTTGCTATCATCATCATTTTTTAGGCTGGAAATAATCATTTTATATATTTCTATGTCCAGTCACTTGGTGCATATATGTTAAATAGTGTAAAATATTCTTGATAGATAGATCTTTTCATGTTTATAAAATCATCATCCCACTTTCATGGTTTTTCTTTATAATCTCCCTTTTATGAGACTTCATTTTTTTGTCTTATTGCTTATTTTGTTATTTTTTGTTCTGAGGTTAACTTTGAGTTAACCTCAAACCTTATCTGTAACCTTCCTCAGAACTTAAGGATCTAAGCTTATACCTTACTTTAAATTAGAAGCAAATATATCTCAAATTTATTCTACAAGTTTCCTTTATCACTTTCTCTGTCCCATTTTTCTCATGTGGTTGGTATCTTGCTGCCTTTATGTATATTTTTCCATTTTTCCCATTTCTACAATTTTTTACCAATCTGCAAACACAAGATTTTGTTACATTTGGGGCCAAGTCTCTATTACAATTGTTGAGGGAGTTTATTTTGTTTTGTTTTTCTTTTCTTTTTTTTTAATTTTTATTAAAACACCATGATTTTCAAAGCACAAAGTTTTTCATAATACAGTACTTAGACTCATCATCCAACACCAATATCACCACCAGTGTGTTCCCACTACCAAAGACCCTCATTTCCCACCCACCCCTCTTCCCCATGCCTGCTCCCTCAGCAGGCACCAATTACTACTGACCATTACAGCTCATATATGCCAATGGTATTGACAGAGTCATGACTTTTTTTTTCCTGGTTTGTTATGGGTTAATCTGGCCAATTTCTGTTCTTCCATTGAACATCTGAGTTTCTAGAACATGGTTGGTTTCTACTAGTTTGATAGAACATGCAGCCACTAAGTGACTGCACCCCAGGGGAAAGCTGGTAGTAGCTCTTCCCCATATGTCTGTCTCTGGATCATGGCCAACAGCCAGGAGCAGTTCTCAGGCAGGTCCACCAGGTTTGCCAGATGGGTCAGAGGTGGGGGAAAGGGACATCTCCACAGAAGCTCAGTGACATTAACCACCGAGACCCACATACCTGGGCTTGAAATTGGCATCTCTCCAGGGTGGGACTCCTGACAAGCCGAGCTTAAGTTTGGCTTCTCTCTTGTGTGGGGCTCTGATGAGCTGTGGAGTTTGGTCATTGAAAATGGCTGCCATTATGGTGCAGGGGGTTCCTCTGGCTTCTTCTGAAGCTCTATTGAGGTGGTGGGCTGGGACCAAACACCCCCTCTCCTGGATGCCTCATGGTCAACTGAGCAGCTCTACCCCTTGTTTTGTTTTTCTTAATCATATATTTCTTCATATGCTAAAAAGGAAATTTAAGTTAAGTATGTTCTTCCTTCAAATTGATGTTAGACTTAGGTTGTTAGGAAATCATCTGACTGCAATAATATTCTGGTAAATTCCATAAATCTCATGATGACTTTCATGTCACAATAAGGAACATCACATCAGCCTTTAAAATCCCTACCACACTTCAGAGAAAGGAAATCAGAATTACATATGTCAGTATCAGCATAAAATTATAATAAATATTCTTAAGGCAAAATTATATTTCTAATATAGAGGCAGTCATTTTACATTTAAGAAACCTGTGTTCATTTACATTGGGTTTTTCCACATTATTTAGAAAATTATTTAGTTTTGATGTAGTAATATACTTAAAACTAACTTTCAATGGAGGATTTATCTAGCACGTCCCAGGGAAGATATATATTTTACTTTTCTTTATTTGAGCAATGGTAACCCCAACACTACAAACCATTAATTAATTGCTCCTTTTTAGACATAGAAATGTATTTATGAGAGCCCCTAAATGAGTTATGTTTATTGAGAATGAGTATTCAGTGGTCCTTTCATCAATCTGTGAGAGAAAAATAAGTCATTAATTATTCCACTGTCTAATAAAGAGTATTCTCTTTATTAGATGTCTAATAAATGAATTCCACTATCTAATAAATATGTTGAAATAGTATTGAAATTACAGATGCCATGTCTCTTATTCACAACTTTCTATGTCAACCCTGGAAAAAAATTTAATATTCAGGCAAAATTTAAGAATAGCGCAGTCATCTCACTTCCCACACACTGTATCAGGAGGACAAGTGTAGTTCTTGTGGGCCAAGTGATGAAGCTGTGTTCTTACTCACAAGTTGCCTAAGAAATTCCTGAGGGCATATTATCACCATATCAATTGTTCACAAGATAATATCAGTAGACATGGTCCATTGGTGCAGCTGAATAACAATAGTGAACAATATCAGAGATGAGTGTGGCCACTCTAAAGCAATGGCTCCTATTTCATGAATTCTGTGTAGGGTCTGGCTGATGACCACTGATGACTTCATCAATGATATACTTTTATCCATTGTACATGAGGACAGCCCTAGACCAACTTTCAGTACATTTCTGGTGGCACAATCTCACATGACCCAACTGAAAAAAAGTGGCACTAGTTAGTGGGCAAAATCAACCTGCCAGACCACTATCATAGGATAGGTTTCAGATGGAGGGGCACAAAGATTTCATATGGATGAGTCAAGAGGTCTTAAGTGTTCTAGTGGATTTCACAAGGAGAAACCAGGGGTAAAGTCAGAGAGCACACAGAAAAGGAGAAATATTGACTGGGATCAATATGGGTCTTTGTGCACTATGAGGTTCTACCCATACAGTAATGTCTCTCTTCTGTCTCCACCACCAAATGCTAGTGTGTTTATACTTTTCTAAGAAATGATTTCTCAAGTATGGTAGCCTGTTGGATGACATATCTAGCTAATCTGGAAGCTTTGTTGTTTTGGCCACTCACAGCTTAATCTATTTAAGGCAAGGTTCATTCTAATGAGACCTCTCTTCTATGTAAACACTGCTAGAGGGTGTGGCAGTTACAGAAGTCACCTTGACTGAATAACTTCTGACTTATACATCTACTAAGACTTCTATGTTTTCTAGATTAGGCACACTTTATACCCACTACACCCAGCGTGGGACAGTTAGAATTTACCAGGAGACTGCCACCCTGGCTACATTGAGCCTATAGGAAGATTATAGGAAGGATCATACTAGTTTGCTCTCAAGGAGGTGAGTGTGACCCTTTCAGAATATGGAGAACAAGATTCACCCTGGTGCAGATAATAAATAAGAAGGACCTTGTAGGTACCATCTATATTACATGAAGCTCATGAAATTAAGATGTATTACTTTATATCAGCTCTCTCTCTCCAGTGTTTTACATAAGAGATAATGTCGGGATTAGTCCTTGGCATAATCTTTGTTTATACCTGCAATATGTTGTGGCGCCTCCCTACTATACTTGGTTAAATGTTCTTTGTTAACCTGACCCTCCCTTTTGGATTACTTTGGTGTATATAAGGGCACCTACTTATGGCTCCTAGGCTTTTGGTTCCTTGGCTTTTTGCTCTTTGGCCTTTTGCTCCTCCTTCTGGGTAGGACCCATCTCAGGTGAGATCCTCTCTCTTTGGTGGGAGACTTAGGCTCTTTTGTATGGTCTAAGTTCTGACAAGAGCTAGAGTTCTTTCATTATATTAGATTGCTGTGGAAGAGCTTTTGTGCTATTAAGAGCCTTTTTGGAACTGCACTGGACTCATGAGTTTTCATACGTTGCCCTGACGTCCTTGGAGGTAGAAGAGAACTTCTGTCCTGACACTCTCAGGGACCCCAGAGGCATCCCTGACAGTTGTGCGCTTCCTTGCTTTTAAAGCAAGTACTGTATGGAAAGAAGGGCTGGAGCCACGCTTGTATAAAGGGAGGAAGAAGGAAGGAAGGAAGGAAGGAAGGAAGGAAGGAAGGAAGGAAGGAAGGAAGGAAGGAAGGAAGGAAGGAAGGAAGGAAGGAAGGAAGGAAGGAAGGAAGGAAGGAAGGAAGGAGGGAGGGAGGGAGGGGAGGGAGGGAGGGAGGGAGGGAGGGAGGGAGGGGAGGGAGGGAAGGAAGGAAGGAAGGAAGGAAGGAGGGAAGGAGGGAAGGAGGGAAGGAGGGAAGGAGGGAAGGAGGGAAGGAGGGAAGGAGGGAAGGAGGGGAGGAGGGAGGGAGGAAAGGAAAAGAAGGAAGGAAAAGGAAAAAAGGAAGGAAAAGAAGGGAAGGAAGGAAGGAAGGAAGAAGGAAGGAAAGGAAGGAAGAAGGAAGGAAGGAAGGAAGGAAGGAAGGAAGGAAGGAGGGAAGGAGGGAGGGAGGGAGGAAGGAATGAATGAAGGAAGGAAGGAAGGAGGAGGGAAGGAGGGAGGGAGGGAGGAAGGGAGGGAGGAAGGAAGGAAGGAAGGAAGGAAGGAAGGAAGGAAGGAAGGAAGGAAGGAAGGAAGGAAGGAAGGAAGGAAGGAAGGAAGGAAGGAAGGGAAGGAAGGGAAGGAAGGAAGGAAGGAGGGAAGGAAGGAAGGAGGGAAGGAGGGAAGGAAGGAAGGAGGGAAGGAGGGAAGGAGGGAGGGAGGGAGGGAGGAAGGAGGGAAAAGGAAAAGAAGGAAGGAAAAGAAAAAAGGAAGGAAAAGAAGGAAGGGAAGGAAGGAAGAAGGAAGGAAAGAAGGAAGGAAGGAAAGAAGGAAGGAAGGAAGAAGGAAGGAAGGAAGAAGGAAGGAAGGAAGGAAGAAGGAAGGAAGAAGTCTGTTGTCCATTTTATTAACAGTTATTTATATTCTTTTATGTATATAAACTTTTATAATTATAGCATACTTTAGGTTTTATCCTTAATATTATTGATTTATACTTTTGTCTTATTTTTTTACTTAGACTTTTGATTTGAGTTTTTCTGTTGATTCAGTACTTGCCATAATTTTTCAAAGTTTCATCCTATATATTTGGTTTATTTCATTCATATAAATTATTTTCCAAACTTTCCTAGTGGTCTTGTGAATTTTTCTTTGACCTGTGATTTACTTCTCTTTAAGTTTATGCATGAATTGGGGTGGGGTGATGAAAGAGCCTTCCCGGAATGTCCCTGACACTAGCCCTAAAGGGGAACTGACACTTGTCACCCTAAAGCCCTATAACACTCATACATCACAGTACCCAAATAACAAATTTAAAAGTAAAAATAGTATGATAATAATGCACAAGGTGATTCCAAGATGTATTAATTGGGACCAAAATATATTTCTGTTTTGAGGGCCCTGAGAGACAGCTCAGTTGGATGATTCCACGTTTTTCCTGCAGGTTTAGCCCTAGGATGCTGCATAGTCCCCTGAACACCATTATGCATTATCCCCAAGTGCTGAACCAGTGAGTAGGTCCTGTTAATTGGTGTCCTTGGCCTCAACTCCAGAATTAAATATATTAGTGTTTATGAAATCAGTAGATGTAATCTTTCTCTTTAATTTCCTATATTGATATTTGTCTTCTTTCTCTTTTGACCTTACAAAATCATTGATTTTATTGATTATTAAAAGTAATATTTTACTGATAAAATAGAAAAAAATGTCGGAATAAAAATAAGAATTTTTTTCAGTAGTCTATTAGTATTACCCTTTCTTACCCTTTATAATCTGAACATAATATCTTTTTCCCTTGGGCTTTTACAATTTTTTCACTTGTTTTTCATAATTTGTGTACCTTGCAAAAATTGTTTTGCTACTTGGTCATTGATTTTAATTTTTTTAAAATATATGCTGGTCGTAAGCTGTCTGATGCATATTTAATATGCAAAAACCAGTAATTAAAATGTTTATCTTCCTGACCCTGAAAGAGCTCTTAATATGACAGTACTAAGAAGGAAAAACAAGGAGGGCCAATAAAATTTCAGGGCCATACTAAGCTGCCAAAACGAAGAAGGACTACAATAACTGTCTGTACTTTCAATGCACATACACTGGCATCAAAAGCATATATCGAGGACCTGATGGTGCAAGTGTAAAAGATCAAGTATGACATCATTGGTCTGACAGAGATGAGGAGGCATCAATCGCATCCACGCCATTTTTGACACAGGAGAAGAAATGTTCCTTGAAACATGCGACCGAGGGCCGGAGGCGATAGCCCAGCGGGTAGGGTGTTTGCCTTTGCACGCGGCTGGCCTGTGCCGGCCAGGGTTCAATCCCGGCATCCCATATGGTCCCCGAGCACCGCCAGGAGTAATTCCTGAGTGCAGAGCCAGGAATAACCCCTGAGCATCGCCGGGTGTGACCCAAAAAAGCAAAAAAAAAAAAAAAAAAAATGCGACAAAAGAGGTGTCAGTGGTGTCAGTGTCCTTGTCAACACAAACATGGCTGTGAACATTGATTCATTTGAATGCCTAACAAACCAGATAGGATGATTACACTTGAAGAGATATGGCCTACTGCCAGCAATTTCTATCTTCGTTGTCTATGCACCAACATCCACATAGAAAGAAGAAGAAACTGAGAAATTCTACATGGAACTGGACGAGTTATATAAAAAAGACCACGCCTTCTACAAGATCATAGTTGGTGATTTCAATGCCAAGATAGGACCAAGAAGATTGGCCGAAGAACTCTACATCATGACCCATGGCCTGAATGGAATGCACAGGGTGAGAGACTATCTGAGTTCATCATATCCACCAAGACCATTCATGGGAACTAACAGTTCCAGAAGGCTGAATCAAAACATTGAACATGGAAATCTCCTGGTGAACAGTTCCACAATGAAACTGACCACATCATCTTCAAACGAAGGTTTTGCCTGACCGATATCTCTGTCGTCCCAAAATTCCAAACAGGATCAGACCACCGTCATCTTCATTCAAAATTCTACTTCACACAAGAGGAGAAAAGGCTGCAAAGTTTAAGAAGAGAACCACCACCAGAATGACCACAAACTGGAAACTATTTGGCACCATTGTGGCAACATGGGAAGATTCTATCATTGACAACATCGATGAAGAATACAGCCTACCGGTTCAGCACCTTCATGATGGGTGTGGAGAATGCCAAGAAAGAGAGAAACAAAAGGACCCCTGTCTTCAAAAACTCTCAAGCTAGTTCACCAAATGTTAACCTCCAGGCTTGCAAAGCAGTGCAGAGAAGAAATAAAGGAAGACCTCAATGAGAGAAGAGCAGAAATACTGGAAGATGCAGCAGAAAAAGCATTCACAACACCTGGCTGTCCTTTTGCCAACTATAAGACCAAGATGACTTCCCTCCGATGTCCTGATGGATCTATCACATATTCCAGAAAGCAAATTGTGGAGATTATCCATGACTTCTACTCAGATCTCTTTGATAGCCACGTCCACCTGCCCACATTCCAAATTCCACAGGATGGATATGTCATTCCCAAAGTTCTCTCTTCTGAAATCCGACATGCCATTTCATTGGCAAAGAAGGGGAACAGCACCAGGCCCAGACAAAGTCAGACCCGAACACCTGAAGAATCTTCCATCAGTACTCAACAATACACTGGCTCGTCTCTGCACATGCAACCTGTCTGAATGCAAGGTGCCCTCCCAACAGAAAACAAGCAGGACAGTTCTACTGTTCAAGAAAGGAGACATTCACGATACTGGCAACTATCGCCCCATCTGCCTGTTTTCTGTCATCTACAAGCTGTTCACTCAAGTCATTGTGAACATTAGATGAAGGACAACCATGCAAGCAAGTGGGCTTCTGAAAAGGATTCAGCACAATAAACCATATCCACCACGGTAACCAAGCTCATTGAGGTTTACAGGGATTTCGAATGCCACTCTGCCTCATGTTCATTGATTTAAAGAAAGCCTTTGATTCTGTGAGACTGAAGCGGTCATCGAAGCCCTAGCCAAACAGGATGTTCAAACCCAATACAGATCCTTCATGAGCTGTATTATGGTTTCACCACCAGGGTCTCACCATTCTACAAGGAAGTGATCATTGATGTCAAAGGAGGGGGTTTTGCAGGGTGATACTATTTCACCAAAACTCTTCAGTGTCACCCTCAAGAACATCATGCAACAATTAGAATGGGCAGGAAAGGGAGTGAAGAGAGATGGTTGGCAACTACACCACCTCCGCTTTACTGATGACATCGTTCTAATAACACCAAACATTAGCCAAGCGGCACAAATGCTGGCTGACATTGACCGAGAATGTGGAAAGATAGGTCTACAGCTGAATAAAAGAAAATTATGTTAATGAGAAATGAACTAGTTCCAGAGGCCCCATTCACTCTCAATGGAACAAACATCTCTGAATGCAGCAGTTATGTGTACCTAGGTCGAGAAGTCAACATGATGAATGACCTAAAACCTGAGCTGTGCAGGAGGAAGAGAGTGGCATGGAATGTCTTCAAAAGCATTGGAGAAATAGTTAAAAAAGACAAAGAAACTCCAGCTCCAGGCACATCTCTTCAACTCCACTGTTCTCCCTGCATTAACGTATGCCTCAGAGACCTCGGCCCCTAAGAAATCAGGATGAGAATGCTACTCGGGTCTCCCAAAGCACATTTTTATTGATGTGCCATGATTTACAATAACGCTAATTATACTTTTCTTGCATGATTATTTAACCACTTCTGTCTACTGTTCTAAGGACCAGTTCTATCTTATCCTCCCCATAAAGCTAAGTTTTATGGGAAAATATATCTAGTTCAGATTTTTGGGCACTTGTTCTATCATTGTTCCCTTGTGGCTAAATATAAGAGAGAGCTTTTCTTATTTTATAAATTGTGGAAGTAATAACTTGTCACTTGTCACTTGCCTTCCTGTTGTTCATTGATTTGCTTGAATGGGTGCCAGTAAATCTCTATTTGTCCCCTGTCGCATGCTAGTATAGCCCAAGGGCCTCTGCTCACTCCAGGAATATGAAGTTCCTCAAACCATTTGTTCAGGTCATGGGAATGAGGTCTATTATTGTTACTGTTTTTGGCATATCAAATACAACAGGAGCAGCTTGCCAGGCTGTCATGTGGGCACTCTTAATTTTTGCATTTGCTGATGTACTGCACAGCTGCAAAGCGACTGTGCTCAATGGGGAGAGCTGGTAGCAGTTCAGTCCTGTTTATCTGTGACTCTGGTTCACCCCCTGACAGCCCAGGGAACAGTTTGTGGGTGGGTTCACCAGGCCTCCCGAATGGGATAGAGGAGGGAAAAGGACCCCAGTTCCATCTCCATGGATGCCCAGTTACTTTAGCCTCTAAGACCAGCATACCTGGGCTTGAAATGAGGCTTCTCTCTAGGGTGGGATTTTTTAATAAATAAGAAAAGCTAAACAAATTCCAAGAAATTTTAAATCCAGTAACTGGTTGATTAAAAGATTTTAAACTGTGTCTTTCATTTCGTTACTGGTAAAGTTAATAGTTGATAAATTCTATGCTAGTACTTTAAAAATTTCACAGGAAATAGATAAATGCTACAGATATACTTGTTTTCAAATATACAGTTAAAGATAGTAAAGAGAGGAGAATTTTTTCAAAATTTGAAAAGCCTATAAAATTGTGACCTCCAGACTACCATAACATCATAAAAAAAATGCAGATCCCAACACAGATCCACTCCACCATGAGGAGTGGATGAAGAGCCCTGAAGCCTCAACCAGAAATACCCCCCACACAGAAGTGTAAAAGTATGCTTTATTCTTATAAGAGAATAGTGGCTTTATGTTAAAAATAATTTATATATGTAAAAACATGACAATTACATAAAATATAAAAGTTATAAATAATGCTTAAATGGCTGCACTAAGAAGTAAAAGATTATAGAAAACAGTTGTAGATATGTTTAAGAACCTGAATAGAGAACATTCAGTGTAAATGAAGCAATTTATCATGTAAAAAAGTATAAATACCCTTAGCAAGCTCCGAATGAGCAGATCTTTTATAGTCTAATGACGGCAACTATTTGTTTCTTGGAAAATGCCATACTCAATGGCAAAGAGCTGAAAAGTTTGTCTTGTCCTTTAAAGTTTCTCCTTTAATGCTTCTTTCAAAATTGGTGTCAAGGCTATGAATTCCCTAAACTATTCTCTGTCTGTGAAGCTTTGTATCATTCTTTCAAATCTGAATGATAATCCAGGTAGATATTCTAGGTGTGGTGTTCATTTCATTGAGTTTTTTCCTTTTGTTTTCCACCATATCCTACCATTCTCTTCTGTTTAGTAAGTCTCATTTGATAGATCTGCTGTGACTCTAACAGAATTCCATTTTGATTTTGCTGTTTATAATATTCCCTCTCTGATTTTGGCTTTTGTCATTCAGAGTAGAATGTGTCTTGGTGTTTTCTCTTTGGACCTGAAGGGTGTATAGTAGTGACAAGGATTAGGTTATATAAAACAGAGCTAAACATAAATGATATTGAAAGTCAAACTGAATAGCCAAATTACAACTTAAGAGTGAATTTGAACTACTTTTGATTTTTGAGATGCTAGGTTTGGTAATAACAAAGCTATAATCTCAGGTGAAATAATTCCAGTTATTAAACAACTGAAATTCATAAACATGGAGGCCAGCTGAAAAATAAATTAACCTGAGAGTCAGCCAGCGATAATAGTTATAGAGAAGTAAAAAGAGATGTTTAATATGAACTTTTCTAAAACATGATTTGAAAGGTAAGGCAAGTTGACAAGTTAGATAACAAATATGAGGAAGTAAAAGGCAAGAGCCCGAGATAACGCCATTATTTCTGTCTGAGATGATACTGAAAGACATTAAACAGAAACAAAGAGTTTATTAAGGGGATAAGGTGAGTCAGTTTTGGACTTGTCTTGATGATGACAAATTCGATTAACTATGTCCTGAAGGTCTTTGGAGATAACATTCTGGTTCACAGGCAATAGCTCTGGGCAAGGGACATAAATGTGAACAAAATAGACATGCTTAATGTAGATGGCTTTAGGAGATTTTTTACATGTTTTATTGTTCATATTTCTCTCCTCATGTCAATCTTACTTTAGTAAAAAGAAAAACTATAATAATATTTTTCTGTTTTATATTTTTAATGTCTTTTGGTTTCTAGATTTGAAAAGGAATTAGAAATATTATCGTAATGCAAGGCAAGCTATTCTTCTGTGTAATTACTTACACAAGTATTGGAACCCTCAAATACAATGTTGTGTTTGAGGGGACTCCAGCCCATATTCTTTACCAGAATCTTGGCCACCCTTCAGATAAACAAGACTCCAAATAGTTCAATAGTCACCACCAGTGGTTGCCAGGCTAATGCTTTCATTTCCTTTCCATGGCACATTTCCCAATGAATCTGAACCTTTTGTGTTTTGAGGAAAGGTTTTATATAGCAAAAATAAATTCTAAAGACAAAATAGTTTATAATTTTGCTCATTTTTTACAGACAACTTCCAGGATAAATCATGCATTTTTTTAATTCTCTGCCATTTCAAGAGTAACGATACATTCACCATTCCATTCAACATTAATCAGACACAAATGTAAATATTATTATTTAGGGGTCTTTAAAATCACCTACTACAGGTACGTTCTTATGTAGTTATAGAAATTTGTTCATAATAAATGGTATAGTTTCCTATTCATTTAAAACTGCAGTTAAACGTGGTGATCTACTCATTGCTACATGCTGTTCTGTTTACTCTTCTGCTTTTCATGTTTTAAGTCCCTTAAGATAGGAAGGTGCCAATCAGACATGATTTCTTTGTTTTGTTCACCTGGACTAACACTATCTTACATGGTCCTGACTTTCTATTACATTCATGAAGGACTGGGTAATTTCCAGTTAACCTACAGTGATTCAGATGATTTCACAACACATCTAAAACAAGCATTTTGCCTATATCTCTGTTGTTCCTACATGTCTTAACTCTAATTATGAGATAAATTTCTAGTTTCCATAGCTATGAATAACACAGTGAATATTTTCTCCTCTTGAAGATGGTGGGAAAAGCTAACAAATAATGGATTTTGATGTATGATAGATTATATCTCGCTTATTCATGTAACTCCAAATTTACAAATGATTTATTTTCCCAAAGTTTGCAAACTGGCTGTTGGAAATATTTTTGTCCTTTGCCAACAATGCTAATCATGGATAGGTTAATTCAATGATATTATTTCTTCTACCACGTGTATGTCAACTTCAAATGAAAAACTGATAACTATCCTTTATAATTCCAGTTTTATGGAAAAACATTTCACAAGTTTTAATAGTTTTTTTCCAGTAATATGTCTCTCTTCAAGAGAAAGGTAAAAGGAGGTATAGTTTCAAAACAATATCAAGGGAAGTTCTAGCTTCAAAGAAGTTGTTTCTGAAGATGTTAAATTCTATTTAGAAAATTTATTTATAGAAAAACTAAGTGAAAGGGGAAAATAAGAGTGTTATGGTGTCTGAGCTATCTGGCAGTATAAGTAGCCCCTCTGTCAATCAGAGAGTAAAGGAAGAGTCCCCATAGAACAGCACGTGGAAATGTTGGTTGTAAGTTATATGGGCCAAAGCCAGCGATCTCTGTAGTTTTCCACAACTTGGCACTGGACCCAAAACCCTGAGGACTTGAATATATTTTTTCCTTCTCTTTCAGTAAATGCACATTTAGTTCTAAATATTAGTTCCTAACACATGCTACAAGTTGAGCAAATTGAAAAACAGAATATTCCTAGCTAGAATGATTTCCAGATTCTATAAATCAAGTTATAATCCAATGTATTATATCAGTATTTTAGCCTGCATATGTTTAAATAACCATGTTGAATCACCGTGCAACTCTCTAATTCAACTTGTAGGACAAATGTGGTACACAAAGTTCAAGAATTTAGCCTCTGGTCACAATCATGTATAAGGCAGAAATGCAATCATCTGCAGTTCTCTGCACATTATTATTCAGTTGTGTAGAATTTTCTGTCACAGTTTCAGGCTATTGAAATGTTTTCTATTTTCAGCCTTTAGTATGAGAATCTGAGGTAAAGTTACCCATTACTTGGGTATATTATCCAATTCTTAAATTTAACAGTTATTTCATTTCCATGCTACATAGCTTTTGTTTTCTGAATACTTGACTCAGAAATTCAATATGTTGGGATCATTTTATAACTAGGTGGGTATCATTTTCTATTATGTTAGCCCAAATAGCTCTGATTCACCAAGAATCACAACATAAATTTATTTCAATAAGGAAATTAAGGATATATTGATTACTGTACCTATATTAAATACTGTTACTTCAAACATTTCTATCCCGATAAAGTCAAAAGACCTATGATTTTTATACATTAACCATCTCTCAAGTGTCAAAATTTAGATACCTCACCCAGATCTTTTGCGGTTTTAATGTGCCGTGTATATATATATATATATATATATATATATATATATATAGGCCTGATAAGATATATCTAGTTTATGTCGACTAATACAGCCTTTTTGGAAAACAGTATGGACATTCCTCCAAAGACTAGAAGTTGACTTCCATTTGACCCAGCCATACCACTCCTGGGAATATACCCTGGGAGCCAAAGTCACATAGTGGAAACACCATCCCCAAGTTTATGTTCATAGCAGCACTATTCACAACAGCCAGAATCAGGAAACAACCAGAATGCCTGAGAATTGATGACTGGATAAAGAAACTTTGGTACATCAACACAATGGAATACTATGCAGCTGTTAGGAAAAATGAAGCTATGAAATTTCCTTATAAATGGATGGACATGGAGAGGATCATGTTGAGTGAAATTAGCCAGAAGGAAAAAGACAGATATAGAATGATTGCATTTATTTGCATGAGATAAAGATATAGATTTTTATATATGAAATATATATATACATATTATGATACCAATATCCAAGGTCAGACAAAACATGGATCAGGAGGTCTTTTCAGAAGTGGAATCTACCACAAGTGTCTGGGAATCAGAGGTTGGGCGGGACAGAGAAGGGAACAGTGTGCTAACAATTGTTGTAAGTGAATATACCAGCCTAGAACTGAGTATTGAATACAGGCAAAAAGATACACATGATAAACTTTAAATGTATGTATCACAATCCACAGTGTATAAGAGAAGGAAGAAAGAAAGAGAAAGAGCGAGAGAAAAAGAGAGAGAGAGAAAAAGAGAAAAGAGATAAAGAACTCTCCATAGAGCAAGCTAAGGGAGAGGGAGGGAATCAGGGACATTGGTGGTGGGAAATGTGCACTGGTGGAGGGATTGGTGCTGAAACAATGTATGACCGAAACCGGACATGAACATCTTTGTAATTGTATATCTCATGGTGGTATAATAAAATATTTTAAAATAAGATATATCCAGTTTAACAATATGAATCACAAGCTTTCTTAGAGTTATATCTGACCTTTCACAAACAACATCAGGGACAGAGAGATAATACAGTGGGTAAGAAACTTGTCTTGCATGTGACTGACCCATTGACCCATGTTTAATTCTTTTTGTTTTTTGCATTTTTGTGTCACACCCAGCGATGCTCATGGGTTTCTCCTGGCTGTGCACTCAGGAATTACTCCTGGCGGTGCTCAGGGTACCATATGGGATGCAGGGGATCAAACCCAGCCGGCATGGGCCAGGCGCGTGTAAGGCAAACAAACGCCCCTACCCGCTGGACTATCGCTCTGGCCCCCATGTTTAATTCTTAGACACCATACGGTCCCTCTAGTCTGCCAGGAGTGATCCCTGAAGTGACAAAAGTAAGTCCTAAAGAAAAGCCAGATGTGACTCAAACCACCCCGAAAAAAGAAAAAAATATAAATAGTAAAATTAGTTAAAATCCTAAACTTGTAATACCTCTATATAAAATATTTGCATGACATAAATATATATGTACATATTATGATACCAATATCCAAGGTCAAGTGAAACATATATCAGGAGGTCTTGTCAAAGGTGGAAATTATCACAAACGTGTGGGAGTCAGAGGCTAGGTAAGACAGAAAATGGAACAATGTGCTAATAATTGTCAAAGGTACTAATGCCAACCTAGAACTGAGCATTAAATAGAGGCAAAAAGATGCACAGGACAACCCTTTAATGTATGTTCTGTGATCCATAGTCTGGAGGGAAAGAAAAGAGAAAGAGAGAGAAAGGGAAAGAAATAAATAACCTGCCATGGAGGAGGGCTGGGGGAGGGGGAGGGAACCGGGGACGTTGGTGGTGAGAGATGGGCACTGGTGAAGGGATGAGTGCTGGAACACTGTATGACCAAAACCCAAATATGAACTTTTTAATTGTATATCTTTGTAATTGTAAAAAAAATTTAAAAAAACTTAAATAAAGAAAAAATATTCTTGTGTGACACATTTTCCATTCCAAGCCTAATTCAGAATTTGCACCGGTATTATTTCTCCTTTTACAGTTATGGAGTCCCACAAATGATTTAAGTTATACTTTCTTTCTGTCCAATATTTATAGAGTATTGCTCATTAGTCATCAGGTGTGTGAATGTAGACTAGTAGCTCCTATCTATGAACATGGGATCACTGCTCTTCGTTCTATTGAATACATGATGGATGTTCTGCAAACTATCACGTAATATATGTGCTGCAAGGTAGTGACAGAACAGCTGATGTTTCTTTTACACGAAGGAACTGAGTTTCTTGGTCTAAGTCTATATGTCCATAGGTCATGAAAGGGAATACCGCATAGATGTTCTCTTGCTTTCTAACTCCATCCATTATTTTCATCATTTTTTCATAATGCATCTTCTTTTTAGCTAATTTCCATTTTAGTTTCTTGAATCAGTCTTTCCCAAGACTTGTAGATTTTTACAACAAAATTGTGGCACCTCAATCTTTACTTAACTTTTTTTGTGATTTACTAATAATATCCTGGGTTCTCTGAATACCAGTAACTTCTATCTATGGCAGGAAGCAGTGAATTTAGGTCTCGATTTCTACTAGTTTGGGAAATTCTTCACCTGGAGCATAGGAAGAGTGAATGAGTTGTGGTTAACATAACTGAGGTCTTCTAAGCCTATGGCTAATTTTCATAAATAATGGAAATTAAACAAAATTTACAAAAAGTGTTATATTCCTATTGATTGTTATTCAACTCATTCTTTATGAAAACCACAAATCCCATCAATTTACCTGAATTTTATTCTATCCATTTCAAATTATAAACTTTTTGTATTTACTAAAGGTACAATTTATTATCTTATTGTAATGAATAAGGTATTCATTGTTTATGTAATGAAAATATTGTAATGGATAAGGTAGACTTCTGTGTTTTCTCCCATTGATTTTCATATACCAAAATCTAATCTTAAGTTTTATAATGTAGTTCCCCCATGTTAATTGGCAAAGCCAAATATCAATTTCTATTTTCATGTCCTTTATCCTCAAAAAATTTCATAAAAGCAGTTCCATATACTCTCCCATACATAATTTATCACTCTATTTTCTTTCTTAAATATTTTTCTGGAATATTTATTGAGACATTGTGATTTACAAAGTTGTTTATAGTAGAGTTGTTTCAGGTAGATAATATCCCAACAATCCCACCACCAGTGTTCCCTTCCCTCCATTAATATCCCTCCACCAAGACTACCCCTGGATAAGCATATACCAAATTTATTTCATATTACTTGGTTTAATAAAACTTAAAGGAATGGCAAATAGAATAATCAGAAAATAAACCAATGAAAGTCAATTTGTGATAATGAATTGCTATGTGTTTTAAACCTCTCTAAATATAGGACGGACAAACAGCATTAGTGAGTGCTGTACTCAAAGCCACAAGTTGGGACATTTCTCATATCCTTTAAAGGAGCTCTTTTAACTCTTCTTGTAAAACTGGTTTCAAGGCTACAAATTTCCTAAGTTGTTGCCTGTCCATGAATCTCTGTATAGCACTCTCAAATAAAAACAATAATCTAGATGGATAGAGTATACTTGATGAGGTGTTAATTTCATTGAGTTTTTATACTATATCCTTTCATACTCTTCTGGATGGTAGAATTTTATTTGATAGATCTGCTGTACATCTTATGGGTTTTCGTTTGTAGATAAGTTTCTTTCTTGATCTTATTGCATTCAATAGTCTGTTTCTGTCTTTGGATTTTGTCATTTTGAATATAATGTATTTTAGAGTTTCCTCATTTTTACTGAGATCCTTCAGATCTCTTGGATCTCCATTCCTGTTATAATCAAATCTAGGAAGTTCTTATCAATGATTTATTTAGATATTATTTCTTTATCACATTTGCCTTCCTGTTATTCAGGGACTACAAGAATTCTGGAATTGTTCCTCTTGAGCTCATTCCATATTTATCTTCTATGCTCTTCATTTCTTTTCAGACTATGTTCTACCATCTGTTGCTTTATCACAGTTCCTCTTTCTCATCTTGGAGCTCTTGGTATTTTCTCAGCTTCTTTTTATTACTCTGCTATTCAGAGCTTCCATTGGCTTGTTTTTATATCACCTACCATATTCTTTACTTCTGTCATTTCAGACTGTAGTAGTTTTTTAAATTTTGAATTTCTTACTTTCTTGTACCTTACTACCTGTGATATCCATTTCTTTTTTTTCTTGTTCTTTTGTTTTTTTTATTTTTTTTTCTTTTTAAAAAAATTTTATTTTTACAATTACAAGGATATACAATTAAAAAGTCATATTTGTGTTTTGGTCATACAGTGCTCCAGCACCCATCCGGCCACCAGTGCCGTTCTCCCACCACCAACGTCCCCAGTTCCCTCCCTCCCCCAGCCCTCCTCCATGGCAGGTACTTTATTTCTTTCCCTTTCTCTCTTTCTCTTTTTCTTCCCTTTCAGACTATGCATTGCAGAACATACATTAAAGGGTTGTCATGTGTATCCGTTTGCCTCTATTTAATGCTCAGTTCTAGGTTGGCATTAGTACCCTCGACAATTGTTAGCACACTGTTCCATTTTCTGTCTTACCTAGCCTCTGACACCTACACGTTTGTGATAATTTCCACCTTTGACAAGACCTCCTGATATATGTTTCACTTGACTTGGATATTGGTATAATAATATGTACCTATATATTTATGTCGTGCAAATAAATGCAGTCATTCTGTATCTGTCTCTCATTCTGGCTAATTTCGCTCAACATAATCTTCTCCATGTCCATCCAATTATAGGAAAATTTTATAACTTCATTTTTTCCTAACAGCTGCATAGTATTCCATTGTGTAGATGTACCAAAGCTTCTTTATCCAGTCATCGATTTTCGGGCACTCTGGTTGCTTCCAGATTCTGGCTATTGTGAATACTGCTGCTATGAACATAAAAGTAGGGATGGTGTTTCCGCTGCGTATTTTTGGTTTCCCAGAGTAGATTCTCAGGAGTGGTATGGCTGGGTCAAATGGGAGTTCAATTTCTAGTCTTCGGAGGAAAGTCCATATTGTTTTCCAGAAAGGCTGTACCAGCCGGCATTCCCACCAACAATGGATGAGTGTCCCCTTTTCCCCACATCCACGCCAGCACTTGTTGTTCTTGCTCTTTTGAATATGTGCCAGTCTCTGTGGTGTAAAGTGGTATCTCATTATTGTTTTGATTTGCATCTCTCTGATGACCAGTGATGATGAGCATTTTTTCATATGTTTTTTGGCCATTCGAATTTCTTCCTTGCTGAAGTTTCTGTTCATTTCTTCTCCCCATTTTTTGATGGGGTTGTTTGTTTTCTTCTTGTAAAGTTCTACCAGTGCCTGATATATCCTGGATATTAACCCCTTATCAGATGGGTATTGGGTGAATATTCTTTCCCATTCTGTGGACTGCCTTTGTATCTTAGTCACTGTTTCTTTTGAGGTGCAGAAGCTTTTTAGTTTCATGTAGTCCCATATGTTTATCTTTTCTTCTAATTGCTTTGTTAGTGATGTTTCACCTTTGAAGATGCCTTTAGCTTCAATGTCGTGGAGGGTTTTTCCTATATTTTCTTCAATGTACTTTATGGATTCAAATCTAATATTGAGATCTTTAATCCATTTTGATCTGATTTTTGTGCATGGTGTTAGACACAGGTCCAAATTCATTTTTTACATGTCGCTGCCCAGTTTTACCAACACCACTTGTTGAAGAGGCTTTCCCTTACTCCATTTTAGACTCGTTGCACCTTTATCAAAGATTAAATGATCATGTGTCTGAGGTTGGGTGTCAGGATACTCATTCTATTCCATAGGTCCACAGGTCTGTTTTTATTCCAATACCATGCTGTTTTAATTACTACTGCCTTGTAGTACTGTTTGAAGTTGGGAAAGGTGATGCTTCCCATCTTCTTTTCCCGAGGATTGCTTGATATCCATTTCTTTGAACTCATTGAACATCCTAATCAAAGTGTCACCAAGGCTACTGATGACTTCCTGGCATTGTTTATGTCTTCAATGACGTTATGTTCACTCATTGGACTTGGTGGGCTTCTATGTGTTTCCCCATTGATTTTCTAGTGTTCTTGTTAGGCAAGGGGTAAGACTTTGTCATTACCCTCTACCCTCAGGGAAGATCCTGAGGGATAAAGGTGGAGACAGGCTTTGTTTTCTCTGCCCATCTTCACAGGATTGGAGGAATAACTGAACAGCCTGTAATTTGTTGAATCGCTTTGTCATGCAATCACTTATGCTGGTAAGTCAAGCAAGAGCTGTGGTGTGGAGCCTCAATATGCCTCAGGTTGGGTGTGGAGGCTGCTGGCACCAACCTGGTAGGGAAGTGTCTTCCCTCCAATTCCAGAATAGGCTCAGTGATATCCGCAGTAGGCAGCTCTCATGTAGGATGAAGGATTAGCAAGAGAGGAAGGGTGAGCACTTCATTTTCTGAATGCTATTTATGAATCTGCTATGCATTGGACATAGTATTACATGATTTGATAAGGTCTTAAGAAGGCACACTTTCTGCCTTCAGGGAACACATTATCTTTTTGAAAGTTAATTGTAGTGAAGTATTATGAAATAACTTGAAAATAGAGTAATGAAAATATGCACATAGCATATTCAAGTAAAAGGAAGGGTATGGGAGGGATTAGTGAGGACGAAAATGCAAGGCTTCCTGGAGGAGGGACTGACAGCTCATTCTTAAGGAATGTGTAGGTGTTTTCTGGCATAAAAGAGAAATGGCATTTGTTCAGAGGGGATAGTCTGAGCAATGGAATAATAAATATATGAATGAATGAATGAATGAATGAATGAATGAATGAATGAACAAATAAATAAATATATAAATAGATAAATAAATATACAAGGGAAGTGTTAGTTCAGAGATGCTAATGCATAAATCTCCAGCTTGGAGGAGTGAGACATGAAAGCCACACAAACTAAATTAAGAAACTGGGAATTTCTGCTATAGATGATGATGAGTCAGTCACAGAGATTTGCATCAGGGAGGAAGAAGGTTAAATCCCTGAGTGAGAAACACACCTGGAGGCTGTGAAGAAGATGGATTGAATTGATAGGAGGCAAGGGAGACAAACAAGCTGCTCCTGAAGTCCTAGGCCTGGGTGGAGGGAGGCAACAGATAAGGAGCTTGGCAGGGTGAGAGGAAAGTTGTGGAGGGAACTGCCAGCTCTGAGTGTAAGTGGTTTTTGAAGGGAGGGGGACCCAAGCATGGTTCCAAGTTTAAGCACTGCCAATAATCCTAAGGTAGGAAATTGATGTGAAGTTCAAGAGGAGAGATCATAGGCTTGGTTTTGAACAAGAAAATAAAGTATTTGTGAACTATCTATACTAGAGGCACAAGACTGAAACTCTGAGATGCCTCACAGAGAAAACAGATGAGGAACTTCCTTCATATAAATAGTAACTGAAACAGTGAGAGATGAAGTTGTCTAAGGTGGTCATAGGGAGTAGGTGGTGGAGTGGTTCAGGCAATAGACTGCCAAGGAGGCTATTCTTTCTATTATTAGCCATGATGCCATACCGTTTACAGACATATCAGCCTTATTAATTATTTTTGAAGAATGACATTTCATATCCGTGTAGCTACAGTATTTTTAATATTAAAAAATTAATATTTTTATTTATTTTTAATATTTTATTATACCGCTATGAGATATACAATTACAAAGACGTTCATGTCCAGGATTTGGTCATACACTGTTTCAGAGGCAGAGGGGCCTCAAGTCAGTCCCCTTATATACACCAAAGTAATCTGGATCTGTGACAGGGAGGCCCCTTCCGCCCTTTGATCCTTCTTTTGTGTAGGACTCCTCTCGGGTGAGATCCTCTTTCTTTGGTGGGGAGACTTAGGCTCTTTTGTATGGTCTAAGTTCTGACCAGAGCTACAGTTCTTTCATTATATTGGATTGCTGTGGAAGAGCTTTTGTACTATTAAAAGCCTTTTTGGAACTGTGCCGGACTCGTGAGTTTTCATCGTAGACCCGGCATCCTCGGAGGTAGAAGAGAACTTCTGCCCTGATACTGTCGGGGACCTCAGGGGGCATCCCACAGATAAGCATTTTGTGAAAAGCACACTTACCCAATGAATTACCTTCTAATATAGAGTTACCCTGCTCTAAATCACTTCACATTTTCATTATGAAGGTTACCCACCATGTTGGTTATACTATTCACAAAAGAACCCAATAGCTGACTTTTTTTTCAATGTTACTGAGTAGCATTGATTTACAAGAATATATATTCCATATATATATATATAGTTAAAATTATATTAACTATATATATAAAAGTATAAATATATAAAATTATATAGTACATATATACATATATATACATATATATATATATATATATATATATATATATATATATAGTATTTAGGTGTCTGTTACCACACTATACTCACCACCTTCCACTCTGGTCATAGGACTTTTCCCCATCCACTTAACTTTTACCTTTGAACATTCCTTTTTTTTTACCGTTAACTTTCTTCTCCTCTATCCCTCCATCCCCTTCTCCCCATCCCCTTCTCCCTTCCACTCTCTTCCCTTATGTGGTTAACTTTCCATTGTTACTACTTGTTGAAACCCATGGTAAGTTCAGAGTGTGGCCTCCCTGTTGCCTGAAATGGAAGTTTGGACCACTTATGCTACTTTTGAACCATTAGATTTGTAAATAATCCTCTGAAGAGTATTATGTACATATGTCTTTGTGTGTAATCTCTAGAAGTAGATTTACTAGGTCAAGAGATATAAGAACTTATAAGTCTTGTTATCTCTATTACCAAATTGCTTACCAAAATGTTTAGTGACTTGTACTCCCACAAATTATTACTTAGCACATATTACTGATGTCACATGCACTGGTAAGAAGAATCACATGCATATATGTTTTTAAATGCTTATAATTTTTAAATAAAAAGCACCTTATTCAAATTGTATTCATTACTCATCATTTTATAACAAGATGTTTATTATACTAGGGGCTGGAAAGGTAGTGTGGCAGGTAGTTTGCTTGTCTTGTATGTGGCCAAACCAGGTTAGACCTCCAGCACCCTAAATGACCCCTGAACCTTGCCAGAACTGGCTCCTGAAATGCAGGGCCACAAGTAAGTCCAGAGCATTGGCAGGTGTGGCTTCAAAACAAACAAAAACTATATACATAAACATAAAGTGATTCAACCATTATAACGGCATTTACTATTCAACATACAATGAGGTGCTTGAGGTTCTTCTGTAGTACTAGAAGAAAAACACATATCGGCAGGGAAAGGGACTGCTGATATGTGGCTGAAAGACAATTAAGGAACTGCTTCTTTTCCACCCCAAAACATGCCCTTTTAAAAGAGACAGCATGCACCTCCCTCATTACAGTTCATAAGAAACACGTATGCAAGATTATTTTATACTAATGTATGAGTGTCTGATTACATCCTGACTTCAAACTCTTAGAGGTGTAGAGAAAGATGTTGAAAGTGGCCAACAAAAGCCAAGAACTGATACTGAAAATCAATATCAAGTCACACAGTTCATGGCAGTGTTCCATAGAACACAGGGATATCAGGAACACTTGTTGGAATGAGTCATATTCCAGATCTGCGGTCAGTCTAGGAAGACTTAAGATCCAGTTCTTGTTTATGGGGATCAGGGTTAAGAAGCTAGAAAATCAATCAATTATTCCATAACAAAGCTCTAATTTCTGTATTTGATTTTCTTTTTCTGTCTAGAGACTAAAATATAAAATAGTCTAGTTTGAGAATGGTAAGTTCTTGGAGGTATTGTATGCTATGCGATTTGAAAAATTCTGATGAGCTTAGCTGAATTTTTAAAAGTAAATTGTGGAGAGGACATTCTATCAAAGGAAACAGCATAAACAAATACAGTTACTGTCAAGGACTGGAAGGACTTGATTAGAGAATTGCATATAGTAGAAAAACATTCCAAAGAAATATGGGATTAAAAATGTGCTGGGGCCGGAGTGATGGTCTAGCAAGTAGGGCCTTTGCCTTGTGCGCGACTGGCCCATGCCGGCCCGGGTTCGATCCCTGGCATCCCATATGGTCCCCCCAGTACCGCCAGGAGTAATTCCTGAGTGCAGAGCCAGGAGAAACCCCTGAGAATCGCTGAGTGTGATCCAAAAAAGCAAAAATAAATAAGTAAATAAATAAAAATAAAAAAATAAAATTAAAAAATGTGCAGAATGACCAGAAGTAACTCCAGAATTTTCAGAGTTCCTGTGATAAACTAGAAAGTCAATGCTGTCTGTAAAATATTTTATGCATGAATGTAATATCTGATTTGATATTTCTAAAGATAATTGTGATTGCAATGGGATGATGGATGAGAGAAATACAGACAGAAGTGGAATTGATTACTGAGTTATTGTGCTATCTCAAATAAAATTGTTGTGATTGAGCACGGGGAATGTATATACATGAGAAAGATTGAGATAGAATTTGTCTTTCTTTTTTGGGTCATACGCAGCAATGCTCAGGGGTTACTCCTGGCTCTGTGCTCAGGAATTACTCCTGTCAGTGCTTGGGGAACCATATGTGATGCCAGCGATCAAACCCGGTCGGCTGCATGCAAGGCAAACGTCCTACCGCTGAGCTATCATCCAGCCCCTAACATAGAATTTTTAAGACTTGATGAGAGACAGTTGTGTTGGGTGAGGATGAGGGAAAGCCTGGGATGATGCCATTTCTAGGTTGGTTGATAGAGCGTATAGTGGTATCACTTACTAGTGACTCATGTTCATTTTATTATTCAAAACATTTCTGCTTCTGTTTAATGTTTCACTTTTTAGCGGTGGAAAAGGAATAAGGAAAATAATTGCAAAGTGAAAAACTGAGTAGCGTTGAACTATGGTGGCAATAGTTCAGACATGAGAACAATTATAAGGTGAAATTATTGTTTAGAAAAACAAACACTGAAAGGCCAGAGCTAAAGGTAATGCATATGAATGCCAGTTTGATCCTTGTATTGCATATACAATGCAAGGTTCTCTGTATACTGCCAGGAGTGACCCTTGAGGATAGGGAAAGTAGTCCCTGAGAACCATGAGTGAGATCCAAAAAACCAACAAAAAAATAAGCTTTTCTGAAAATCACTGTAGAAGGATATATGTTAGAGAAGGAAGGATAAACAATTATCAACTGTGATTCTTTCTTCTAAATATTTTTCCTACTGGTTCTCACTACCATCACATCAAATAGATATTCAATTTATTTAAATGGTCATCCAAAATAACCAGCAATAACCAGCACAGCTCACATGTATGGGTTCTGGATTTGATCACTAACACCAAAAAAAGACATGAAAACAATAAAACAAAGAACGAACTCAACTTTTTTGGAGTTAGGTCTGTATACTTAAAGTATCTTAAAAGTTAAAGTTTTTTTCAAAGATAATCTATTTTCTCCTGTACCAAAATCAAAATTATTCAATGTAAAGGTCAATGAAAGTGTACCGCTTTCATAATCAGTCTAAGGCTGGCTATCTGCATGAATTTTCCTTGTTTATATGCATTTATATATGTGATTCATTGTTAGTTTTGTTATAGCTCTATTGTCACATTCTAATAATGATCATTTCCTACATCCTGGCATTTGAATATTTAAGAAGAAAACATCTTTTAATTGTTTCTTAGAATTTGGTCTATTTCAACAGTTCTTATTTGTAAAAATGTATATCAACACGCCTCTAAGGCAACTCCAAAGCTGTTAATCTGTTTATGTCCTGAAAGAAATACACACGTAAATTGTAGTTTAAAATTTGCCTAAAGACACCGGCCTGACTCCATCTCAGGTACCCTACCTCCCTGGGGTGTGCGGCTGGCGGGGCGGCGCCTAGGGCCGTGGTAGAGCCCCAGGTCTCGGCAGAAGGTGGAACTACAACCCCAGAAGTCCGAGCGGAACCGAAGTAAACGGTCGCTTTGAACTCTAAAATTTGCCTATAAATGGACAGGCATGGAGAGGATCATGTTGAGTGAAATTAGCCAGGAGACATATATAGAATGACTGCATTTATTTGCATGTCATAAATATATGTACATATTATGATACCAAAATCCAAGGTCAGGCAAAACATGGATTAGGAGATTTTGTCAAAAAATTAAAAAAAATTGTAGTTTAAAATAGTACCCATTACAATGGAACTCTCTAGCTTTTCCATTTCAAAGTAGCAATGATGCATCAAATTCTTCTCCTTTGAATGTCTATGACTCCTACCTTCTGCCTCTATTTTTTAGAGCTCTTATTGTCATGTTGTACTCACTTGTATAAACCAGGTTCTCCATCGTGTTATAAGGTCAGATAGTTATTAAAACTAATTATATATTTGCCTAATAATGTATTATATCTGCATATGCAACCGTGGTCATATCTTACTTATGGAAGATATTTTATTTTTTTATTTATTTATTGTTTTTGCTTTTTGGGTCACACCGGGAGATGCTCAGGGGTACTCCTGGCTCTGCACTCAGGAATTACTCCTGGCAGTGCTCGGGGGACCCTATGGGATGCCGGAGATCGAACCCGGGCCAGCAGAGGCCGGCGTGCAAGGCAAATGCCCTACCCACTGGACTATGGCTCTAGCCCTAGATATTTTAAATTCCTATTTATTTATTTATTTATTCATTCATTCATTCATTTATTTATTTATTCATTCATTCATTCATTTATTCTTTCTTTCTTTTGGGTCACACCCACCGATGCATAGGAATTGCTCCCTTTCTCTGCACTCAGGAATTATTCTTGGTGGTGCTGGGTGATCATATGGGATGCCGGCGATCTAACCCAGTTGGCCATGTGCAAGGCAAACACCCTACATGCTGGACTATCACTCTGGCTCTGATATTTTTTTTTATTTTTTAAGTATTTTATTATAACACCATGAGATATACAATTACAAAGATGTTCATAAGATGTTCATATTTGGCTTTTGGTCAAACAGTGTTCCAGCACCCATTCCTCCACCAGTGCCCACTTCCCACCACCAATGTCCCTGATTCCCTCCCCCTCCCCCTAGCCTGCCTCCATGACAGGTTCTTTATTTCTTTCCCTTTCTCGCTATCTAAGAGTCTCATTTTTGCTACCCTCTACATCCTCCCCAATACCCAAACAGATTAACTGATTAACGCTTTTCTTTATGTAAGCTGATAGTTAACTGGAATATCTTTTCTCTTTTTTCCTTTTTATTTTTTATGGAAACCAAGGACTAAATCCAGTGGCTCTGATATTTTAAGTTCTGCTTAATAAATCTCCCTTATCCCAAGGATTAAATCTTTTTTCTACTATCCTTTGAAAGAAACAAACATGGAAAACTATTTCCATCAGTCAACGACCCCGCCTTCTGATACCATGAAGTGTTCCAGTTGAAACCCAGTCAATTGTGAATTTTGTTCAATGCCTTCCCTTTCTAGAGACATGTTATTTGAATCACCTTAACCAAATCATCTTGGTCTTACAAATGATGCTCACTCGATACTGTGGGTCCTGTGGGACTTGCTGCTGTCCTCAGACCTGTTCCCAGCACAGTCTCCCTTCTCACCATGAGGAAGCAGAGCCCTAAGCATCTGTGCCCCACCTGCAGATGCAATCTCATTTGATTAACCTACCTCGCTACCTCGCTCTCAGCCACACCTGCTACATGTTCCTTGACCTTGGTTGTGTGCCTAGGAAAGGTTTCTGGGGAGGGAGTTGGAGGTGGGGGGTAGGGGGGGTTGTCTTACTCTGCATGTCTCAAGCAGAGTTTATGCTTGTCATCTGACTCAGGGAACAGCATGGGTTTTTTCTAGATTTGTGGTCATACCTTGGTCTAGCAGAAGGGACTTTAAAGGTGTTAAGGATTTTGGGCCACTTTTCCAGGTATCTCCTGTTATCTCAGAGAACCTCAGCAGATGGGGAGGCAGGAGAATGTGTATAAAGGTTACTACTCTTGTCTTTTTAGGTTCCTTATTTGCCTTGGGGACCATACTTGGCAGTGCCCATGGCTTATTCCTGGCTCTGCTCTCAGGGATCACTACTGTCCATCAAACCTAGGTCAATCACATGCAAAGCAAGTATCTTACTTTGCACTATTTCCCCTAGCCTCCTCTCTACTACAGTTGGAGCACCACATAAGTACAAAACATATATCACTATTTTATTTTATTTTTAAAAGTTTTGTTAAATACAGATAAACGTTATAACTGTTGATACAATTCTAGAATTGAAATTGAGTAGATAACAAAGCTCCAATATTAAAATCAATAAGTACTTAAAAATCTGTTTTTCACATAAAATTTGTTCTACCACATGGTTTTTAAGTCCTTATCTAAGAATTCACTCAGTTGTTTGTTGCTGGTTGAGCCATACCTGTTGTTGGTTTTGTTTGTTTAGTTCAGTTGGTTTCTGTTGTACTTTCCCTTGGTATGCTCCTACTGGATTTTTTTAGGAAGTAGGAGGTGTCACATGGTTCAGAGACTTAAGGATCTATGTTATGGGCCAATGAATTGACAAGGCAGAGAGGTGGACAGACTGCCAGAGCTTCCAGAAATACAGGGGTCCGGAGAGGCTGACCACCCTCACTTCGGAGAAGACACCAGAGTTAAATTATTCCCAGTTTGGGGTCTCTGCAGGGAAAATGTGTAAAACAATGGGGTTGAGTCATTGGCATTGTTGGAGCAATGGGATGAGGGTATAGCTCCTGGGATTTCAGCAGTGCAGATTTCCAACACCCCCCCAAGGGCACTGCAGAGATTTTAGTCTCAGTACCAATGTTTTCATGAACTTTGAGTTGCTTGGTTTAATCTCTTCAGAGATTTAGTCAGTGTTGCAGGACTCCTCTAAGGGCCGCTGCATCTGCTCTGAATTGCTGCCTGCAAATCACTTCGTAGATAAGGGGGTAGTCTAAATGTGGCAGTTTATCTGACCATGTATGCTGTACTAGCTGGTATAAATATTCTCCCATGCTACCACAATCATCGTGGGACTAGCTAGATCTTACCAGCATATTAGCCTGGCCACATAGGACACCTAAGTAATTAGACCAGAGAGAAATGCTGTTTGCTTCCAAGCAAACAAGCATGGCTCCCTGATATACTCAAAGGCAACTAAAATATAAAACTGCAATGAAGTAGAAGAGACTTGTGAAGGCTTGGAGAAATATGTAACTGGCATTAGTATTAGTCTTTGGTACAGAGACATGCCATCTCAGAAACCCCCTTCTCTACCCTATAAAGGCATTTCCAGGCAGATCTTGGCTCAAAACATTAGCATACTAAAGGGCCTAGGTGAGGTGCAGGGAGGGATTACCTAAGGGCATTTTGACCCTCCCTGCTTTACATAACAGTGGGAGGAAGGTCTGAGTTGCAAGGGGGTATAAACCTAGCCTGTTTCCTCTCTCGCTTCTTTGTGGGCTCTCTCTTTGTGAGCGCTCACCCTTCTTGGAAGTCTTGTCTTTTTCTCCTTTTACAGGGCCTTTACACGTGGTGGCCGCCATCTTGGCCTACACGTGGCTGGGGTTCTAGCCTGGAATCCTAAGCACCGGGCTTTTCCCTTTTGCTGATTTGTATGCCTGAACCTGTGATAAGTAAAGCCTTTTAAAACTGCATCGGATTCCTGAGTTTTCATCCATTCCTCGCCGGCTTCAGAGGTAGAAGGGAACTCGCTTCCCGGCACTGTCGGAGACCCCGCGGCACGCCCCAACAAGTCAAGCACCAGTGGAGGTTTTTTCAGTGTGTTAATCAACACGGCTGTCGAGGTGGGCCTATTTTATTGCATCCAACTATTAATAATACTTTAATAATGATAGTGAGGGGAATACGGTTAAGGTATGATTTTCAGTGGCAAATTCTCCATCCCTACAACTTTTTCTTCACATTCCTACTTTGGGAAAGAGCGTGTTTGCTAGTCTCTCTACAAGAAATGACCCTAGAGCTCAATTACTATCGGACTAGCCAGCAGCATTATTTATCGGTATTGCAGTTAATAACTGTGACCTGCAACTGAGAGGTACCCAAGGGTTTATTATACTTTACCTTATTGAAAAAAATATTAAATAGCTTGAATAGTTTAGTAAGTTCTTGAACAAAAACTTAATAACCAAGTTTGTAAATAGCCCTGCACAGGAAGAGTACACAATGGATAAAATGGATACACATTCTATTATAGCTCACCCTTTTCTATTGTACAGGGTTAGAATTCCTAGATACTCCACTGGATGGGTTGGGCTACCAGTGAGAGATTTGAGTTTAAGAATACAGAAAAGGGCTGGAGTGATAGTTCAGTGGGCAGGGGCGTTTGCCTTGCACGTGGTCGGCCCATGCCACCCTAGTTGGATCCCCAGCATCCCATATGGTCCCCGAGCACCGCCAGGAGTAATTCCTGAGTGAAGAGCCAGTAGAAACCCATTAGCATCGCCAGGTGTGACCCAAAAAAAAAAAAAAGAATACACAGAATATTTCTAATTCCGTATATTATCACTACTTAATTCAATAAATGACTACCAAAAAATAAAAGGACCTCTGAGCAAGGAACTTATTGGTGTTTACCTGAAAAATGGACCCAATGTTTGTTCTATTATCTATCCTTCATGGTCTATTTCCATTTTTCAAATACTACAATTGACCAAAATGCAATTCCTGCTATTACAGTCTATTTACTTCTCCTGTAGGGCTTTCTACAAATAGCTTATCCATTTGTGAATTCATTTTTTGGTTCAAAACCTGTTATAGATGAACCTGTTATAGATGAACCTGGTTCGTCTATAAGATCGATGCACATTGTTTACTTATTCATCTGAAAATTGATAGTGCTGACCAACTAGTAATGAAGACTCCTTTTATTTATCTACCTTAAAGTGACAGAGATACTGTATCTGCTATTCTTGTTTCCTTCATTTTAAGTTTATTCTCCAGCCTAGAAAGGAAGACAAACCAAAAGTTCCTGTAATTTAGTCAGAGATAAGATTTGCATTTCACATTCAATTCTCAACTTATGTCAATTTACCTTTTTTTGCCTATCTCTCAATATATTGCAGAAAATTTCTCATAATCATCTTATATCACTTCACTTGTCTTGTATCACTTGTTCATCGATTTGCTAGAGTGGGCACCATTTGTCCCTGTTGTGTGCTAGTGTAGCCCAGGGGATCTGCTGGCTCCAGGAACAAAAAGAGGCTCAAACCATTCATTCGAAAAGGTCCATCATCGCTACTGTTCTTGGCATATTGAATATGACATGTGTAGCTTTCCAGGCTCTACCGTGCAGGTGGGATACTCTCAGTAGTAGGTAAGCTCTCAGTTCGTTCATTTATTGATGAACCACGTGGCCATGTATCTATGTCTCTGGTTCAAGCATACCTGGGCTTGAAATAGGCTTCTCTATAGGGTGGGTCTGATGAACTGGGCTTGAGATCGGGTTTTCTCCTGGGTGGAATGTTGACGAGCTGTAGAGTCCAGATGTTGAAAGTGGCTGCCATCATGGCATGGGGTTCTTCTGGCTCTTCTGGGTGCTACCAGCTCTTCCTGTGCTCCTATGATCATGAGGCGTCTGGGACGGAGGGTGAGTTCTAGGCCTGGCCCACCATTGCAATAGAGCGTCAGGAGAATCCAAAGGAACCCCACACCACAATGGCACCGACTTTCAACATCTGGACTCCACAGCTCGTCAGAGCTCCATGCAGGAGAAAAACCCATCTAAAGCCTGGCTTGTCACAGTCCCACCCTACAGATCTTATATATGTACAAAAAAATTTCCTTTTTTTTTCTATTCAAATATATATTATTTTTTCTAATTAGATTCTAGGATCTTCCATTTTCCATCAGGGTCAAGAAAATCTCATCAAATATCACTTGATCACTTGACATCCTGTTATTAATCGATTTGCTTGAGCAGGCACCAGTAGCATTTCCATTTGACCCTATCACGTGCCAGTGTAGCCCAATGGCATCTAGGTTGCTTCAGGAATGCAAAGAGCCTCAAACCGTACCTTCAGGGTATGGACGATGAAGTCTGACCATCTTTCTTATAGGTGGGCGGCCACATGACCTTTTGACATCCGTGGGATCCAGTCAGTAACGGCTCTAGTACAGCAGTCATCTCCAAATCGCATTACATGTCCAGCCCATCTGATTTTCCATGCCTTGGCGGAACGAGACAGCATCCCTGACTCCATAACAGCGACGGAGGTCGGAGCTCCAGATTCGTTCTCTAACTTGAGTGAGGCGTGATATTCCAAGCATAGCTCTTTCAATTCCTCTTTGGGAGACCGGAATAGCATTCTCATCCTGCTTTTGTAGGGCCCTGGTCTCTGAGGCATACGTTAATGCAGGGAGAACGGTGGAGTTGAAGAGATGTGCCCGGAACCAGAGTTTCTTTGTCTTTTTTAGATATTTCTTCAATGCTCTTGAAGTCATTCCATGCCGCTCTCTTCCTCTTGCACAGCTCAGGTTTTAGGCTATTCATTATGCTGACTTCTCAACCTAGGTACACATAACTGTTGCATTCAGAGATGTTTGTTCCATTGAGAGTGAATGGGGCTTCTGGAACTAGTTCATTTCTCATGAACATAGTTTTGCTGAGATCAGCTGTAGACCTATCTTTCCACATTCTTGGTCAAAGTTAACCAGCATTTTTGACGCTTGGCTAATTTTTGGTGTTATTAGAACCATGTCATCAGCGAGCGTAGGTGGTGTAGTTGCCGAACGTCTATCTTCACTCCCGTTCCTTCCCATTCTAATTGTCGCATGATGTTCTCGAGAGTGGCGCTGAAGAGTTTTGGTGAGATGTTATCACCCTGCCGAACCCCTCCTTTGACATCAATGATCATTTCCTTGTAGAATGGTGAGATCCTGGTGGTGAAACCGTAATACAGCTCACGAAGGATCTTGATATATTTGGTTTGAATGCCCTGTTTGGCTAGGGCTTCGATGACTGCTTCAGTATCCACAGAATCAAAGGCTTTCTTTAAATCAATGAACATGAGACAGAGTGGCATCTTGAACTCCCTACAAACTTCAAAGAGCAGGTTACCATGTGAATATGGTCAATTGTGCTGAATCCTTTTCGGAAGCCAGCTTGCTCGTATGGTTGTCCGTCATCTAATGTTCTGCCAGTCGTGTTCAGGATGACTCGAGTGATCAGCTTGTAGATGATAGACAACTGGCAGATTGGGTGATAATTGCCAAATTGGCAGCTCATCAAATATAATTCAAAAATATGTATTTTTAACTTTATACTCAAAAATGCCTATACCAATCAATATTTATCATTTTACCAGGTATTATAATTTATTGTTTGAATTTTATTCTAAAATTACATCAACCATTATGGAATTTAAATTGAAAAAAAAATTTGCTTGCATTTTAGAAATCTCATAGATTCTGATTTTACTTAAGGTAAACTCTAATAGAATGATTAAACTCACTATTAAATACTCAGGACCATTATTGTAACAAATAGATGCCAAATTTGCATTGAATTGAATTACTTTTTTGACCAAATTATTTCTAATGTATTTAATTTTCTTGATGGTTGTAATGAGCTGCCTACAGTTATCTATATTTCCCCAACTAAAAAATTCATTTATCAAATTGCTGACTGAAGTTAGAAATCCAACATATGGCCTTGAATAACAGCCAAGTTTACTAACTTAGGAAAACACTAAACTGTAGGCTTAATATTCCTACCAACCAAAATAAGTGACCCACCATATATTTTACATGGAATATGATATTAGTTATAGAATATTTTACTACTTTGATATTGTTTGAAAATAGAAGTCCAAAGATATTTATTATTCTAGATTAAATTTCATGTCCTTTTTACCATAATTACAATTCCATATTATTTTCCTAGAGCAATAAAATAAAAAGCTCAACCATAAGAAAATATGTTCTATCATTGTTTAAACATCTTTATCATATTTTTGGCAAATCTCTGGCAAAACTTTGGAAACATTTTACACAAACAGTCGATAGATTCGCTTTAAAACTACAGATTTAAATGGTCTAAGTATGAAGCTCACACATCTCAGTTTGCTTGGAATCATCTGAACTTTTTGTCTTGGCACAATTATTACTACCAGCTCTTTACTTACTCGAAGGATCCTACTTTGGACAATAAAACTATGATGTCATCTGCTTATTGGCTATCAATAAATTTTTTATAATTTAACACAGACTTGTGAATAATAAAATCTGAATACCTTATCAATAATATCTTTTTATTTAAAATAAAGTAGGGTTTTTTTTGCCTTTTTGGGTCACACCTGGTATTGCTCAGGGGTTTCCTCCTGGCTCTGCACTCAGGAATTACACCTGGTGGTGCTTGGGGGACCATATGGGATTCGGGGATCAAACCCTGGCCGGCACAGGCCGGCCGGGTGCAGGGTAAGCACCCTACCCGCTGGACTATCGCTCTGGCCCCAAAATAAAGTAGTTTTGTAAGTTAAGTTTTTTCTGCTTTTAAAGATTTCTTGAAAATATAAATGTCATCAATAATCATATATGTCATTAATGATATATGCAATCTTTAATATTATTAAAACTTTATTTTAGAAAATTTTCCTTTGTTTCTTTTTAAAGGAAATGAGTTATAACTTTATAACATGTGCAAATCTTAGTAAAACTGCTAGTGTTTCTAAACATATGAGACTTAAAAGATTCCATTATTAGTGGAGATGGAAACAAAGTTCCCTTCCTAATTTTCATAAACTATTGCTAAAACTAGAGAAATATAGGCAATATGGGGAAAATTCTAGCCAATGAAAATTTCTGTTTCAATGATGTGTTCTTTGTGAAATCATATTTTAATATTGAGGTAGTTATTTCATTTTTTCTCTTATTTCTGAAGTCTAGAATTGTTAAAATCATTTATGTGTGTTCTATACCCACCCCTAAAAATGTGGTTTGTCTTTAAACATACTCTTATGTTTGAAATTTTTAAATCCTTGAGAACATTACAAATTTTCTATCTTCAGAATTTTCATAATTTTACATTTATATGCCTTTTTATTTCATTTAAAAGATATTGAGCTAAAGTAGGGAACATAAAGGCATTCTGGAGATAATAACTTTAAAATGTACTCCCTCTGGTGAAGTTATGTGATGACATCAAAAATATTTTCTCTGATAGTGGAAATTGTCTTGTAAAATAGATGACAAGCAAAAATTAATTTTAACATGGATTATGATCCCTTATCACATAATGAACAGAATATAAATGTCTCATTTTATTAGTCTAATTCTCTTTTAAAAATTTATATATACTCCTATATATATTCTAGGATGCTCAATTCCTGGGATATTTGTTGTAGAAAGCAAACGGTAAAGTGTGCAATTATTCCAAGTATCTTATGTAATTTCATGTAATTTATATCTTAAGTTTCCCTATCATAGTATATTTGAATTTTTATGTTTTCAAAATGTGCACACTGAAACATAAATAAAAAATATGAGTAGTCAAAGCAACTAAATTATAATTTTATAATTATAATATGTTAGCATTATAGATCTTTGTAATATAGAATTCAACTTCCAACTTTAGATAAGACAAAATCTAAGGCACCAGGCCTTCCATCTCCAGAGTCAGAGAGATAGTACATCAGTTAGGGCACTATCCTTGTATGTTGCAGGCCTGCATTTGATCCCCACCATCCCATATGGTCCCAAATGCCTGCTAGGATTGATCCCTGAGCACTGCCTGGCATGGCCCAAAAAACAAACAAAAATGGTCTGAATTTTCTGATATCCATATCAATTTTCAAAATAAATTTTATTAAAATGTTTTTTTTTCATTTTGGGGGCACTAATATGCTGCCTGAGTCCATGTGCTGCTTGAGCCACATAAGCACATGTAGTGCCCGAGCACGTGTTGCCAGCATCTTCACTCTTGAGATGTATACTCTCTCTCTCACTTTCCCTACTCCTTTTCTTTGCTAAAACCTCCATAATAAAATCTGTTTTACTTAAAAAAGTTTTCATTTTTTTTCAATTCCTTTGATTATGTGATAATAAATATAACATAACTAACTGTATGTATGTACCACTGTCACTGTCTTCCCGTTCATCGTCGATTTGCTCGAGCGGGCACCAGTAACATCTCCATATGACCTGTCTCATGCAAGTAGAGCCCAAGGGCACCTGCTTGCTCCAGGAACATAAAGAGCCTCAAACCATTCCATCAGGTCATGGGAATGAGGTCTATAATTGTTACTGGTATCTGGCATATCAAATACGACACGGGTAGCTTGCCAGGCTCTGCCGTGCGGGTAGCATACTCTTGTAGTCATCTCAAAATCCAGCATTTATTGATGATCAGCATTTATTGATGATACTTATTCATCAAATACTCAGGTAATACTAAAAGATGGGTAAGCTAACTTAATAGTAAAATTAACCAGAGCATCCACTCATCTGGAAATGTTCCCAAATTAAAATTTACTAAGAAAAAAATTAATGTCCAAGTATGAAAACAGTGGGCAGAATTAAAAACACAGAAATTAGTCCAAAGTTAGAACTCAATGCTCAAGTTTAAAAGATATGCCCAGTGGATTGGAAATCTGTCTAAGGGAGTTGGATGCTGAATTGACAGCGCAAGACAGAAGTCCAATTACTGGAGGAGGATTACTTTTCTCTGGTAGTTTCAACATGCAGCAGCATAGGGAACAGTGATGGAGATATTGGAAAAACATCTCCTAAGGGCTGAAAGCTGCAGGAAGTGTGCCACGTAACGAGGGCTGACACCCACTACCTAGCAGCAGCTAAAGAACCCCTGGTCCAAAACTGCACCCAAGTTTCAAGGAAGCACTTAACAGTAACAAGATTAGCTGGGTAAATTGACCTTTAGTGGTCTATACATAGTATGCTACCTGCACAGCAGAGCCTAGCAAGCTACCCGTGTCGTATTTGATATGCCAGATACCAGTAACAATTACAGACCTCATTCCCATGACCTGATGGTATGGTTTTGAGGCTCTTTATGTTCCTGGAGCAAGCAGATGCCCTTGGGCTCTACTTGCATGAGACAGGTCATATGGAGATGTTACTGGGTGCAAATTGATGATGAACGGGAAGACAGTGACAGTGACAGTGAGTGATCTATACATACCAATATAAAGGGCAAAGCAAGAATAAATGAGTTTGGAGGGTAATAATGAAAAATTCCATATTTTAAATGTTTGCATTGAGGACTTTATTTCATTAAGGGTAATGAAGAGATGATATGAATCAGCTCAAGAGAAATGACATATGTCAGTAGGTGGGTGAGCAATCATGGAAAAATATATTAATTACAATGTATAAACACAATGTAATATTATTCATCGATTAAAAACCATGACATTTTACAAGTTTATACAACTTGCAGAGACTCACAGACATTGGGCAGAGCTGCTACTGGCTCTCCCTGTGCCCAGCCGCTCATGAGGCACCCAGGAGGGATGGCCAATTCTAGCCCTGGCCCGCAACCCCAGCAGAGCCTCGCAACAAGCCAGACAACCCCCCACTCCATGAGGGCCTCCATTTTCCACATCCAGACTTCCGCTCGTCAGAACTCCAACCAGCAGACCAGCCTATCACAGCCTGGCTCATCGAGATCCACCCTGCAGCAGTCTATTATAAATCAGGCCCAGGTATGCTGATCCAGAGACTCACAGACATGGGGCAGAGCTGCTACTGGCTCTCTCTGTACCCAGCTACTCACCAGGTGCCTGGGAGGGATGGCAGGTTCTAGCCATGGCCTGCCACCCCAGCAGAGCCTTGCAAGAAGCCAGATGACCCCCTCTCAATGAGGGCTGCCATTTTCCACATCCGGACTCCCCTCTCTTCAGAACTCCACCCATCAGAAGAGCTGATCACAGCCCAGCTTGCAGCCGCTTGCAGCAGGGGTTCATCAATAAATGCTGGATTTAGAGATGACTACAAGAGTATGCTACCCTCACGGCAGAGCCTGGTAAGCTACCTGTGTCGTATTTGATATGCCAAATACCAGTAACAATTATAGACCTCATTCCCATGATCTGATGGAATGTATTGAGGCTCTTTATGTTCCTGGAGCAAGCAGGTGCCCTTGGGCTCTACTTGCATGAGACAGGACATATGGAGATGCTACTGGTGCCCACTCGAGCAAATCGATGATGAACGGGAAGACAGTGATACAGACAGTGATACAACTTGGATTGAATTGATGGTGTTATGCAAAGTGAAGTGAACTGGTAACTGAAAGACATGAATATGAACACTTGAACATTTGATATCCGTTATTAGTAGATTTGCTAGAGTGGGCACCAGCAACATTTCCATTTGACCCTATCACGTGCCAGTGTAGCCCAATGGCATGTTTGCTTCCAGGAATACGAAGAAGCTCAAACCGTTTGTTCAGGGTCTTGACGAAGAAGTCTGACCATCTTGTAGGGGGCAGTCACTTGATCTTTTGATGTCCCATGGGATCCAGTCGGTAGATGGATGGCTCTAGTCCAGTGGTCGTCTCCAAATCACATTACATGTCCAGCCCAACTGATTTTTTGATGCCTTGGCAAATGAGACAGTGTCCCTGACTCTGAATCATTGACAAAGGTTAAAACTCCGGATTCCTTCTCTCACTTGGGTGAGGCGTGATATTCCATAAGCATAGCTCTTTTGATTCCTCTTTGAGCTGTATTATGGATTCACCACCAGGATCTCACCATTCTACATCGAAGTGATCATTGATATCAAAAGAGGGGGTTGGCAGGGGTAATACCATTTCACCAAAACTCTTCAGCACCATCCTCAAGAATGCCATGCAACAATTAGACTGGGAAGGAATGGGAGTGAAGATAGATGGTCGGCAACTACACCACCTCCACTTCTCTGATGACATCATTCTAATAGCACCAAACATTAGCCAAGCAGCACAAATGCTGGCTGACTTTGACCGAGAATGTGAAAAGATAGGTCTACAGCTGAATCTCAACAAAACAATGTTCATCAAAAACGATCTAGTTCCAGAGGCCCCATTTACTTTCAATGGAACAAACATCTCTGAATGCAGCAGTTATGTGTACCTAGGTCGAGAAGTCTACATGATGAACGACCTAAACCCTGAGCTGCACAGGAGGAAGAGAGTGGCATGGAAAGCCTTCAAGAGCATCGAAGAAATAGCTAAATGGACAAAGAACCTCTGGCTCAAGGCACATCTCTTTGAGTCCACTGTTCTCCTTGCATTAATATACACCTCAGAGACCTGGGCCCTATGAAAGCAGGATGAGAATGCTATTCAGGTCTCCCAAAGAGGAATAGAAAGATCTACTGAAAGACATAGACTATAAAATCTCACTCTTAAGAGAACTTGTAAATAAACAGGGAAAGAGACTAGATAAGCCCCCAAGACACAATCAATAGAACTGGGAACTGAGGCTGGGTGAGGGAAGAGGGGTCAATACAGTGGGAGTTAGGAGGAGGGGTCTTTAACTTCTCAAGCATGGTTTAGTAACTGTGCAAATGTTAAAAGAACAACTTAAATGGTTTTATAAATTATGATTCATAAATCAAAGAGGTTATAACATATTGAGTGAAATGACAGTATTGGAAAAATTTGAATTTGGCAAGCTTTTTATTTTTTTATTTCTCTCTCATCCCTCCTTAATCTCCACCTTCGTTCCTCTCACTTTCTTTTTTTATTTATCTCTCCTTCCTTCCTCTTCTGTTCTTTGCTTAGTTTTCTATTAGCATGTATTTGAAAATTCCGGGAAAATATTATGGTCAGTGATGAGATCATATTATAAAAATTTTATATAATTCAAGTTATAAAAAAGGAATCATGGAATGAAAATATATGAAAGTTATTTTTATCTTAGAAAGAAAGATGGGCATATGTTCTTTGAGGAAACATGACCAATAGAGGTAGGATTTCTGGTGATTAGATAGATATTGATTTTGTCCATATTCAATGTCTTTTATTTTCTTAATATATGAGGTGAGACCCTCATTTCAGAAATAAATGTCGAGGTAAAAATTTGGAAAATATATTGAATTATAGAAAATATATTTCTATATATTATAAAATATATTCTATAATTCAAATATAATATGAATTATTTAAAATATATTAAATATCAAGAATTTAACTCAGGTTATTGAGTGAAATACATAATTATATCACTGATAAATCATTTGCAGCATGAATGATCTAAAGAGACACCGACCAAGAAATATGAAATAAGTTTGTGTTGAGTAAGAGTCAGTATTTTCTCTATGATGAGGGTCTGTTTAGAAAGAGAGTTATGATTATTGCCAAAAGTAAAGCATGGGACAAATATTGCTTGTCATTTGTTTACCCGTTGTTCATCAATTTGCTTGGCGGGTGCCAGTAACATCTCTATCTATTGGGAGTGAGGTCCATTATTGTTACTGTCTTTGGCGTGTCGAATACACCATGGGTAGCTTGCCAGGCTCTGCCATGGCACTGGGTTCATCTCAGGGAACCTAGTCTTTTTCTATGTCAGAATATCAACCATCCAGGACCCA